>QQSS02174855.1:0-15212 GCA_003687565.2 Craspedacusta sowerbii | reverse complement strand
TAATGGTATAAGGTAGGTTACATATTATTGGGATATTTTTCTTTTTATTGAAACGAAAATGAGAACGTCCTAGTGTTGCTATTTCTTCACGTTTGGACATGCTCATAAAGAGCCTTCTCAGTCTATCGTGGTAATTTTGGGCTGCGTTTGAATGAAACGCAGATCTTGGTGTAGCTAGCTCTTTATATATATGAGCTAAATTTTACTTTTTCATTTTTTATTTAGTGGGTGCTTTGAGAAAACGATTATAAATAAATTTACTACTACTACTACTACTACTATTATTAAGATGAGCGACGTTCTTTTGCCAGCAGAAGATGTTCCGTTCTCGCTTCATCTTTCGTATAAATTATATTATGAGATCAACTCGGTGAAGGTTAAGTCATAATTATCTTATGAGATCAACTCGGTGAAGGTTAAGTCATAAAAAAAATAATAACTGGTAGGTCACAGGCTCTGTTGAACGGTAACAAAACAACGGAAAGAGTTTGAAGAATACTTGTCTCATTCCACTACTATTTTATATGAAACCATCAATGGATTTAAATAGACAGTTCTGTCGATACGTGCTTTAATTGTAAGCTTGTATCTTCAATAATTTTCTCTTATAAGCACTGAACAGACGCAGAAGACTGACTTTCCTCAAGCTAGGACATTTATTGTCTTTGGTCATTATCCTTGTTTTTGATATCTTTGACTAAATCAACATAAATGGCCACTCTAAGAACTTTCTTTAGGAGCGCTATCTAAAACTTTTTTATGACACAAAAGTTCAGTAAAAGCCAAGTGCAGACTAGATTGGGTGAGACAACTGGCAACAATCAAGCTGCTCATTGCTTGCAAAATACCATATAATTAGTTTTCTTAATACTGAAAGGCACCGCTTTTAACCATGCAACATTGTCGAGGAAGACTCCGTGGTATATTGGTTGGCAGAAATAGAACATATCGGCGGTAAGAAAAAGTTCTCCTAGAGAAGTTAGACCATACTCAGGCCTACCATTCGCACATACTGAAGTAGCATGCGCTCCTCGGGCGTAACGAAATTATTACATACCTATATTCACTAAAGCGTTGATTACGTTTTTGCTAGGTCCAGGCAAACGTTGATACCGTGCTATGGAAGGTATCAACGTTTGCCTGGACCCAGCATCTATACGACTATGGGGCAAACTTATTGCCAACCTATGGCTAGGCCACTGAGTTATATTAATAGTTTATAGATTTATAGATCATTAATAGTGTATAGTTTATAGTTTATAGATCATTAATAGAGTCAGTTATATTAATAGATCACTGGGCTAGGCGCAGTAGCAAATGTCCGATATTCATTCATTAAAGTTTGTGGAGGAAGGTTGCCCCTGTGAACTCCTTGAGTACCATGGCGACCGTCTAACAAGAGGCGCGAAGTTAAGTGATATTCGGATATCTGAAAATAATAATATTGAATAATATTTTTTGCTAGATATTTGTATATGAAGTGCAATTGCGTGTTTTGTTTTAATTTATATAGTAAGCCTAGTTAAATTGTGTTTTATCCTGCTAATCCAACCTATCTTTGTGCTCAGATGCTGTGACTGAGTGTTCAAGAACACTGCAATGGGGAAAAAGAAAGCAAAGGAGTCTGATATCCCTCAGAAAGAAGAGGTATTGTAATGACCATCAAAATGTTTAAATCTACATCTGTGGGATATTGTTTTAAAAAAAATTGAATTCCTGACTTCTGTAATAGGCAGTACTCTAACTTATTGAAGAAATGGTCATTTCTCTAATGCTGAATAGGTTGTCTGGGCTGCTGCTTTTATTGAAATGCTAGTCATACCATGTAATGCTTGTAATCCAAATTTGTACATTACAACTTGATGTTACAATGTAGCTGTGGAAAAATAACGTTTCTGGGTATAGATTGTATGAAATATTCATATTTTTTGAAATTTGATTAGGATTTAAATTACCAGCTGGATTTTTGCTATGATTTTTTGGCTGTAACTCCCTGTTTTATGTATCACAGTCATAAACTGACCCAGTAGCAATAGTAATTTGCCTTTATGGCCATAATTACCTTCATGGTGGTGCTGCAATTCTATTAACAAGAACTGAAATATTCTTTAGCTCTAAAAAGCTGAGCAAATATTTATGGTATGAACTGGCTCCTATAATAGGCAGAGGCTACTAATCCTGACTTTCTGTTGAAGCAATGCACTTTCAACCAATGTCACCTTAAATTTGAAATGACGCTTTAAAACCTGGCCGCGGTTTGTTTGTTTAAGAGCATGTATTGTAAGCAGCTGAATATTAAGAAAATGCTTATCCCAAGCGTTGGTATCTAATTATTTTACTGCACCTTAGATAATTAATTGTGAATTTTTATACTTCCCAGTTTGATCCAGTGGAGCTTGTAACAAAGAGGCCTCAGACTGTTGTTTTGATGCTGCAGTCTCATGAAGAATCAGTTTTGCAAACTGTATGTGAAGTGCTCTACAAATTTGCTGAAAAAGGTTTAGTACCATTATGTTTGCAGTTGTCAACATCCCTAATGCAATCTTGCAGTATTCTGACCTGCATACATATTTTGTGCTTCCCTTTTTGAAATTGTGTATATTTTAGTATCAGTTGTAAATAAGTGAAATGCAAATACATTTCTGCAGTTATCCTGTAAATTAAAATCTGACCAAGTTTATCTGGTTGAGTAACAGGACTTCTTACATATGCGTTCCAGGAGATGAGAATAAACTGCAGCTGCTCAACCTAGATGCAGTAAAGCATTTGCTAAATCTTTTATCACACGAAGATAAAGTTGTAAAAAGAAATGCTGTCATGTGTATTGGGATCCTCGCTAGTGATAGTAAGTGTTCTTTTTTGCTGCTCAATTTCTCTATCCATAAAATGACTCCTTACTAACCAAAATGTAATAAAATGTAGATTAAGTAGTGCTATATGTTTCACTTTTTATGGCATGGTGCAAGTGCCATACTTGCAGGCCATATTTCGCTTGTGGTTGGACTGAGTGAGAAATTATAAATTTTTTTAGTGTCAATTCGTCATCACCTGAAGAAATTTGATCATTGCACTGTGTCTCTTTTGGCTTTGCTCTCACCTGATGGTAAGATCAAATTATTAGATATGCACCTGTAAAGTAACAGGCTCTTAACATACGCTCATTTACTTTCGGTAACAGCCTTATCATAAAATTTTTCAGTGTTGCTTTATAAACCTTCAACATTAAATCCAGCAGTCAGTCGCAACCAGCGTCAGTTACATCTCGGTCTTTCTTGTGGGTAGACTTATCTGACTCCCGTCCCAGGAACCCATCCGGTGCTGCTTATCGCTTTCTTAAACACCCATGCCTATCCCACCTCAGCACCTTTGGACACCATAAGAATGCCAACGTCAGGCCCCCGACCCGTTAATCCCAAGGCTCAAAACCAGCGCCTCTCCAAATGCCGACAAACCCCGGCACTGGACCTTGATTGTCCGCATTTCTCCTGCACTCTGCAGCAATCTCGGCATATTTAGAGAGCTTCATTTCCGTCACCTAGTCTATCGTCGAACTTCATGGCACCGTCATTCAGTCAAAATCCTGTGCCCTCTCTTTGATAGAAAAGCCAAGTTTGGACGTAATTAGATGATAACAACCTCTGGAGGAATAGTAGCACTGCCCTCATCCACCAATCCCTCCCGATCATTCGTGAAGGACAAAATACCTTCAGCACTTAGTAAGGTCACCGCCAGCACCTTCGTACGGTACACAACGCCTACAAAAAGAATGCCTTTCACTCGCTGTGGACCAAAACCCCACGCGACGTCCCATAGTCCGCATTGCGACCTCCGCTAATACGCTTAACACCTGATCATGTAGACAAGTGTATGCGGGCAGCAGTACCTTGCAAGACGAAAGCAATTGCTTCAGAGAACCCGGCGCATTTCTACACCTCTCTCACAAATGTTCAAATTGCATATCCAACCGCCTCAAGTTGGCCGGTGAAGATAGAACATCAAATGTTCCTCCATATAAAAATAGATCAGCTTGCACTCCAAGAAAGTCACCCCGAGAAACATATCTTTGCTCCGTACCCCATCAGGTCCATGCAACTTGAACACTCTGGTGGGCTGCTCTGAGCTATTTTTTGGCCTTTTCCATCTCCCCATCACATTGCACTACTAGGTCACTTCTGCTTGTCCTATTCTGCTTGCCGAACCAACGTGCTGCGGCCCCAAACAGCGGCCTTCGTTAATACGGCCTGAAGCTGGCCAGCGCCGTTCGCAATGCCGTCACACTGTGCGTCTCAGATTTTTGTACCTCTCTTGAGCATCTTAATATTGTTTTGACAGGCTACAGAACTAACTACAAGAGCGAAAGAGGTAGATTTTGGCATTTTTATTTCCAAAGATGAAGAATTGAAAAGGGAGTGGCTGCGAAACATTCCGCTTGAAGTAGTAATTTAGCTGGCAAACGGTTGTTTGTAAGCTACACTTTGCCATCGAATTTGTAATCAGAAAACGCTAAAGCTGATGGTTCTGCAGTTGTTGTACCCTTCCGATCCTAAACTAGCCAGTGGTGCATACCAAAAATTGTTTTCAAACTTGCCAAAATACAGGCTATCTCTTCTTCCTCAAAAGAGAACATTCACTGACCTGCGCAGGAAGGAAGCTGCACCAAATTTTAGCGTACAGAGATAAATTACTAGCTTTATTTTAGTCTATCGGCCTTTTCTGGATAAGGCTGCTTTTATCTGTAACCTGACTTTTTTAGATTGGTTCTTGCCATTTGTGCTGTTGCTTTATTTCATTGAAGGACGCTCTGCCAGTTGTTCTATCAGTCATCATTAACAAGGTCTTGGCAGTAAGTGCTTATGTAGATGGAAGAACCATACAACCACAGCGTGTTCAGGCCATTACTGGTTTTAATGACTTAAACTTAGTCCATTCAAGATCTGCTAAATATAGCTTGTGGTTCTGTGGAGACTCGCGCAAGGGGGATCATATCTGAATTTATACATTCTCTGACGCTACAGGAACTCCTAGGGTTGCAATATTCTAGACAACATCAGTATAGCTGGTATTAACGGCTTTTCAAATGTACTCCTACTCCTGTTCTTCACACACATAAGTATTCCTGTGCAACTCTTCAAAGCAGCAAGTCCAATCTACTTGCAAAAGATCTCTATTGTACTAGTACTACATTTCCTCGCAGTTGTAATACAAGAGTGGGGAAGTCCATGCAAGGGTTTGCAAAAATCTTCAGCCTAGAGGAGGCCACAACGATTGGCATTTTTATGATTGGCCTTTTGTTGTCGTTTTATAATAATGTTGCTCCTATGGTTCCAGTCAAAACAGGAATAGCTCCTTTCTGAGATCTATTACATAATATGTCTTTAAAATGCTATTTGAAGCACGTTATTATGTAGTGCGTCTGGTCTCAGACAATAGTTAATTATACAACCTTCGGTAAAACTATGTGGGGTTACATTAAAGCCTTAGATTCCTCACCCATTTAAATATAGATTATTTTTTTGCTTGACTCAATTCATCTAATGAAGTATGTTAGGTACAACTGCCTTTTCGCAGCAGGACTCAGAAAAACTCTTTGCCCAGAGTTTTATGTTTCCAACGATCATCAAGAAGGAAGGGAAGTTCTTTGCAGTATAATAACCACTGAGTTTCTGACAGTAAAGCCACATTTATCCTTTTGTGGAAGCCTTACAGTATTGAGCAAGATTCTTTGGTAAAGCTACTTCCTGCCCTAAATTAAAGAGCCCTGTGCCCCACAAGAATCGAAATACAAAATGTCGCCCTCATACAAAAATGATTTGCCGAAAAGAATCTCTGCCCTTACACATTTACAAAGAAATTTCTGGGAATATTCGGTAGGGTTTGGAATTTATTGAATGTGGAACATCATGGGAAAGCTGCTGCTCTTAGAGATCCAAGTAGTTAGCGTATCATGCAGGATAGCAAATCATAGCAAACTCTGGCTGTTACACATGCAAATCAGACTCAGCTGCTACCTGGAGAGCGCATCATCTATGCAGCCAAAGGGGGCTTGAACTTGAGACAATAGGATGGCTTAAAATTTACTAGCTCAGAAAACTACATTTACTTATGTTTGAAGAGCTTAAGCTGTAGCTACTATGATTTGACGTTTAGCCAATCTCATGTCTCTGTGAATTTCTTGTTGTAATTTTCTTGTTAAAGTACCATGCCTTGGCATCCACTCATCAGGTTAAATGAAATATTACTTACTTGCTTAATCAGCTTTACTAATCTCTGTTTTGATGGCAAAACAAACCCTATTTACCATGGCCGAGCGGCCGAGAAAACTGGCAGCTAGCCTTGAAAAAATAGCTTGCACTTTTGCTCTAGACTCCAGGGACTTTAGAAAAACTTTTTGCACATCCTTGCATCTTTTTCAAAACTCGAAGACAACGGAATATATTGTAAAAGCAGTTTTATGTAGCCACTGTTACGAATGCACTTGCCTCCGCGAACTTTGATCCGCATAGTATGACGTAACGAAAACTAGTTTCAGGCCGTATTAAAGAAGGTCACGTCCATCCAAACCCAACGCCATGTCTACCCGTCTGGAGAGCACCCAGCACCTGCTTTCTTTTGACGTTGGCAATTGCGTTGTCAGTTGCTTCTCGGTATTCCATTTCTTCTCTAATGTCTTAGCCACAAAAAGTTTGTGAGACAACTAAATCCGCAGACTCTCGATACCTTGATGGCCTTAAACTCCTTCTTCCTGTAGAAACATTAATTTTATGGTGCAAGCGCTCCACTCTTGTCACGACCACTTCGTATGCTTGCAGCTGCCTCCGCGACCTTGGCAGCAAGCCGAGCTGTCAGCATGTGCTCCACTCTTGTCCGTGCCTGTTGACGACAACCTACGCTCTCTATTTCTCTTCAACAAACGCACAGATTCGCGCAGCCTATCTAGAGGAATTGGTTACTCAAACTTCCTGCCGCGCAACCTTAGACGCACCTAGGCGCCCAAAACCAAGATCGTGCAGTGCTAGAACTTACTTACACTCTACCGAAGGTAGCGCGCCCTCTTTGATACGGAAGGACAATGGGCTTATACAATAAACGTGACTTTTATAACCTTTGCTATCCTTGCACGCCTCCGCTTCTGTCCTTATGCTCGTATCTTCGTGCCGTCTGTTTTGTTCTAGTTGTTTCTTATACATTCTTCCTTATATACAAATTTTAATGAATAAAGCGTTCTTCGATACATAAATTGCCGTTAATAACAACTTGTCCAACTCGACTAAAAAGGGTCTTTGTGTACATAACAAGGAATTACGCAAGCTAGTCGAGTCTTGACCCAAATATACCATTGCTCAATTCTATAGAAATTGGGCAATGCAAATACGTTTGAGCAACCGTTGTTCATTCATTAAAATAGTTAAAATAAGGCATGGTCCAATTATAGCGATTGTTTTCGCAGTCGTTAGTAGCCTTGTATTTACGATTTCGTACACGGCCACTTAGTGTAGCTACAGCTGTTGAACGACCGTAGCATCAAGCCGAACTGTCGGCATTTCGATTTTCCTGGAATTAGCGTAGTGTCAAGCTGTTTCAACATAACTCACGCTGCTGATGAATGGCCACACCCGGGAGCTTATCGGATGCCCCACCCTCGTACCATATGCCTAGACTTTTTATTCTCCGCTCAGCCAGCGAGGGAATTTTTTTTCACCAATCCTAAACCTTTTGCCATCACCTTGTCTCGTCCAACGGACAAAAATTTACACTTCTTGGCCTTGAACTGCATACCCGTTCACCCTAACAACGCATTAAGCTCTGCTAGTTCCTTCTCAAAATGCAGTTCCTGGTCAGACCATAACGTCAGGTCATCCATGAGGCTTCTGACGAACGGCAAAGTCACCTCTCTCATGAACACACCATGTTACCAACTTCATCCCAAACACAGCAAGCAGGGGCGAAATTGGGCATCCCATGCGAATGCCGACCTCCAGCGACTACCATTCCGTGGTGAAAGACTTGGTGATAAAGCGCATCCGACGTTGGTTATAATAGCGCTGCAAAAATCCCTTTGGCAGAGGTATAAAAAAGTAATCCAGCGCGAATTCCAAAATATGATATACTGACCCGTAGGCAGTAGCCAAATCCTACCAGATAACATCGACATCTTGTTTAGCCTATGCGATAAGCCTTTCTGACCAGCCGCACTTGTAGCTCTCGCCTTCCTTACTACTGCATCCACTTGCAACAGTCTAAGCTCACACATGATTAACTCCTCCGCTTTCCCTATCGGCTTAAATCAACCCTGGATATGGACCAAGAGCCGCTTATCGCTGTGCAGGTGCACCTCTCGGGCTTCCTTTCTTTGATTCAAATAGCTAGAGTCTCCTTTCTCGACAAGCGCTTTAGCAAACCTGTTTCTCGCGCCTACACCGCTTCCGACACTGGTACTTTGCTCGGCCCACATCTCTATACCTTTCTTTCAGCTTCTAGTACAACTCCATGAACCCTGCAAGTCCCTCAAAAACCGGCCACTTTCCATCTCCGGCTCAATATCTTTTTCTATCTTCGATTCTGAAAGGGGAAGCTGCCTTCTCGATACAGGCCCGCCAGAAACAACTTTCGAGGTGGCCTTGCAAAAGACTTTACTGCAAATTCCTCATTACACCAGATATGTCATTTAGCTTCGAAGACTGCAAGCCTTTCCTCCGCCGCGCCAACGAGATAGCATCCAAGAGTGTCACCTTGTTGACTGTCAACCAACCACTACCTATCCCTGTTTGCAGGCAGCCATAGGATAGTCTCTTTCCTCCGCTACTTCTCGCACTCCAACGAGAGAGAATCGATCGCCAGCGCTGTGCTTTGAAAAGGGACTGGGACCTGCCACTGTCTAACCTAGCTTATCACCAGAGCGCATGGTCACCTTCACACCGCTATTACACATAGACTTCCCTTACGCACCGCCACACCCCTCTTACCTTAAAATGCTGACCACACACGTCATACAAGTTTTCATTTGTACTTGCAGTTATAAGTCTAAGAGACCATTCATTCAGGACCCTTTTGGATTCCTATCTAACACGACTTATCTTTGGCGAACGGTTGCAACGGGTGAGTAGCCTTTCTATCCAGTGGGCATACTCACCACTAGAGTAAATGAGTAAATGCGTCTCCCACTGTCGTCCCTGGCTCTAGCGTGCCACTCCATGCTGCATAAGCGGCAATTACTCCGCTGGGGCCGGTTTTTTCCTCTCCACAAGTACCAGAATAGCCTTCTGTGGTGCCCCATCCCCTTCCAAGTGCCACTGTTATTTCGCAGTTTCCAACCACACACTTTTAGCAGCTGCTTGCCTCTTACTGGCGTCTCAATAATATTAACAAAGCAAACATTGTAATTACACTGCGAAGACCAAACGTTCATCAGCACCAATAAGTCTGTCTTTTATAGCTTGTGTTCATGGGCTCTGCTACGAACAGTTATGCTTCCAAAACAAGTTTTGTCATAATGACCCCATTTTGCATTTGTGTAGACGAGCATGTGGTATTCTGAACAAAATTATTGATAGATATTATTTTAGACTCCGTAGGCACATTGTACCTTATATTTTATTTTGCTTTGCTTAGAGGATGTGGTCTGCCATGAGTTTTCTACACTTGCTTTGTCTTCATTGGCTGGTAAATTGATTTAATTTTGCTCTTATAAGTTTGCCTGAATACTAGTCACTCGTTGTGTTAGAGAGCAGTTCGTTGGATTTCTCGGTTACTTGAGCCTGCGTAAGAATATTTCCGACCTCCGGTGCTGTAATTTATGGTTCTTTGTTTTCGTTGCCTTCTTATTAGACAAAAATTATTTGTTAAAAATCTAACAGTTATAATAGCGGTTTTTCATACATTTTTCAGAGGATTATACTGGTAAATTGGAAATTTTCGAGAAAGGTGGTTTGCAGTTGCTCATCAGCATGTTATCATCACCCGATTGCGATGTGCAGGTAAATCGGAAATGCAATTTTGCGGCAATTGGCTATTTCATAAATTAATCCGTCTTCTCTACGCATTCTCCTTTTTATTTGCTTTTTTTTGCTACCTTGAGATTTTCAAACTAATTGTACAAAATCGTCTCGAAGTTGGGATGGAAATTGTGATATTAAGTAATGCTTTATGGATTTATTTTATCTAGATTTATTTAGAAAGATTTGCTTTCGGATATGGTGAAATGCTTGTTAGGTTTTCTGTTCATGTTAACACTCGAGATATAGGCTTCTATTAATTCATGTTCGAAACCCGTTGTTGGAGCCTGGAAAATGATTCGACTAGCCTTACAATCTTTACCGTCCTTACTTTGAGTTAAGGATTACACTTCTTACCGGTGGCAAAGCTTTTCAAGTATAAGTTTTTTTTGAAGAGGATAAGAGGTAAAGGCGAAGAAAAATGCGGATCGTGCAGACGCTTTATTCCCGACAAATAATGTGTTTTCAGTGAGAGCGCATTTCATCACAAAATCAGTGAGTACCTCTCCGCCGGATTTTTGACCGGAGACATTAGCAGTTTCCTTCCTGTCATGCTAAAAAAAAGTTCCCTTCGCATCATTTGCAGATCAGTTTATTCAAGCAACATTACGCGAAACTCTAATAATTGTTATTTGGATTATAGTAGTTTATTATGAGAACTATCAGCTCGTAATCAAATCAGCATTGATGACCTTTCTAAATGAAAGAACAGCTCGAAATATTATAATATTGAGGACTTTAGTGACGGTCGAAGAAGTTATATATATATATATATATATATATATATATATATATATATATATATCATCGTTTAGTACTACATCACCTGCGCTTTTGTTGGGGTAGGGAACATCAAGCTGCATGTACTATGGAGTGTTTAGAAAAAAATATCGTGTGTTGCTATATCTACGAACATCCCGACATGCGTACGCAAAATTTTATTAATGC
Organism: Craspedacusta sowerbii; assembly: GCA_003687565.2. Lineage (NCBI taxonomy): Eukaryota > Metazoa > Cnidaria > Hydrozoa > Limnomedusae > Olindiidae > Craspedacusta > Craspedacusta sowerbii. The sequence continues at coordinate 4,272 of QQSS02174855.1, read as the reverse complement.
GTTTATGGTGAAGACTTCCACGAAAAAGAAAATATATTTATCATCCTAATGGGAGATTTTAGCAGAAACTTCGTAAACTATATAAGTGCTCTAAAAACGGTGCTTTTTGTGACTATCCTAGTTGAAGCTTCCTTCAGTCTCAAATTCTTCTCGTTACTCGCGTCATACTTCGCTCTCAGGCTCAAATAGATAACATGATTTCAAACAATAAAAAATACGAGTCCCTATTCCGAAATTAAGCATGCCACATTTCTCATCAAATTTTACGCAATTGAAAGTTTTTAGAGACTACCTCCGAAGAGGAGGAAAACCTTGCCTTCTAAAATATGTTCGAAGATACAAAAATTTATCAGTCAGTAGTATCACGCTCTAGAAGTATGAAAATCCTGAAAGACGTTATACTGACGAAAGCATCTGGACCCAAAAGCATACAGCATCGACCGAGAATTCGTCTTTTGAAGAAAAAAAAACGCTTCTCAAAGTTTGCTTTTGGTAGCCTAGGAGAGAAAATTAAACACAACCTCGAAAAGAGAATAAAGAAATCTTAGAGAGTTAAGAAAAAAGAAATTTTGCTGGTAAACGTTTCTTTAAACTGCGCAAGACATTTGACACAGCCAATATTAAAAGTTTTCTTAAAAAAACTTGGGCACTATGGTATAAGAAGAATGGCAAATAACTGGTTCTCGTTCTTTTCTTAAGGGTCCCTAACCAGTTTGTTGAAATTGAGTCAAATGGATTTAAAGCCCAAGACATTAAATGTGGGATTCCACAAGGGCCCGTGCTAGGTCAACTGCTATTTTTGTCTATATAAATAACTTGAAAAATTTCCTTTCTATTTTCTTAACTCATCACAGTATTGCGTTGAATTGTCAAATCTGTTTGCTGATACTTTACCCTGAAGATATAATCGAACTCAATAGATGATTCCCTATGTACGAATGAAAAAAAATGGCAAGTTGCCGTTTCACTGTTAAGTTCCTACTCCACGTGGACTCGCTTCACAGGAACAACAGACATCATAGTCTTGGAACAAAGTCAAATACGGCGACAGATCGCCGGTTCGCGTATCTTCAAAAAAAATATGGACCTAGGAATCGAACTTAGTTTAAACGACAAGTGCTTGCTCTACTCACTGCCAAGTTTTAGAGAAGATGTGAAACAACAGTTATTCAGTCTAAGATTAGATTGCTGTCGCTACTAGCAACGCGAATGATGTAATAGTATCCATTATAATACATGATCCTCTTGATTCAAAACTTATACTAATGTTATCGGATTTTCTTCATATATTCGAGGTAGTTTAGGGTAACGTAACAAATACTTCTCTTTGAAGTATTTCCGGGGCTGCTCAATTTGATTAGCTATGTTAAGAAGAGCTCTCCTTCCCATGTAGAATATACTTAATTAAATTTTTTATGTGGGTTATCTGGGAAAATATGTTGTTTTTGTTGCTGTTGTTGCTGCTGTCGTCGTCGTCTTCGTCGTCGTCGTCGCCATCGTCGTCGTCTTCGGCATCGTCGTCGCCATCGTCGTCGTCGCCATCGACGTCGTCGTCGTCGTCGTCGTCGTCGTCGTCGTCGTCGTTGTTATTTTTGTTGTTGTTGTTGTTGTTTTTGCTGTTGTTGTTGTTGTTGTTGTTGTTGCTGTTGTTGATGTTATAGAAAATGGAATAACTGGGGTGACGTCCGTTAGCTAATGAACCTTTATTTAATCGTTTATTTGTTATTTGTCAATGTTTCTCAAGACAACTTTCATGAGCAGATGGCACCATCAATTTATCGTCAAGCAACACATGGCTGGTCAGATTTTTTAAAAGAACCTCCTTACAATGAGAAGTATCAAGATAGAGTTGCTCTTGGTGAAATTCATTCTATTAATGCATGCACGTAACGTTTTGTTTCCAGCGAAATGCGTCAAAGGCAGTTTGCCTTATGGCTGATGAATTTCAAAGTCGAGCTGTAATTAATGATCTTAATGGTATGTCAATTGCCCCTGTTTTCATAACGTTTGCCTTTTGTCTTAAAACGTGATACGAACTTCCTTATAATCTACTTTACTTATGACCAAGTCAGAGCGCAAATGTTCGGGATTTAAAAGCTTACTTGTGCAGCTAAGCTCTTGTTGAATTTAGTTACGTTTCTGGTAGCCGTTAACATCTGGACTTGTATTTTAGGTATTGAACCTCTGCTGAAGTTGGTGGCTTCAGACTATCCAGTGATTCAAGAACTAGTCTTGTCAACCCTTATCAAGTGTACACAAGATGGTTTGTTAACTTCTGTCATTAATCATTTTATCGTCTGTGTTACTAAACTGGTCCGAAATGACCGTTGTTGCTTACGAAAGCTAAAAATTATTTTTGAAATTAATGAGCAATTTTGTGTCAGAATATCCTTGTTTCTCCTAGCCGACAGCAGAAACACCATGAGAGAGCTTGGGGGGCTTTCAAAGCTTATCGACATTATTGGTGATCAGGTGAAGATTCTCGACTATTAGTATGCGTTGCTGCTTGAAGTTGACTAGGTTGTGCGATTAACGCCATTCTTTTGTCTGGTTTTACTTTCAACCTGAAAATGTAGACTTTAGTCGTCTTTGTATGCAATTCCCCGTCATTATTAGGTTTTCTAGTGCAATTCTTTTTCTAGATGCATTCATAGTGTCTCAAAAAGACAGCTTTCTAAATATTATCTTATTTTTATCCTTCTCTCCGTTTCTCGCATGCTGACAGGAATTTCATTCCTGTATTAGGGAAACAACGACTTTGGCTTTCGTTTGGTCTAGATTCCTCCGCTTCAGAACTGTCCGTGATAATTAAGTTTGATTTCTAAAACGCACTAGGAATGCATCTGTTTATTGTAGGCTATGGATGACCTACACGGATTATGTTTGCAGTGTTTGGCAAACTGTCTAGCTGATACGGAGTGTTTGAAGGTATAGCTTTATACTGTTGGACAAGCTCACATTTGTGTCGCGTCTTTATTGACACTATATTTCTTTAATATGCATCGTGACTTAGAAGTTCTTAAGTATTGTGAGTGTGCTTGCTTTTAGGCTGTTCAGTCTACTGGAGTCTTTCAAAATTTGCTAGCTTTCATTGCTCAGTCCGAAAATCCTGTTGTACAAGCTCACGCTGTAAGTAACAGCCATATATTATGGTATTATAATATCTTTTTCCTTTCGGGGTTTTTCTTTTCTACTACTCACGTTGCCGAGTTCAACAAATCCGCCGTGTTACGTTTTCTCGGATTTGCGTCAATTATTCTATTTGTGGTCTTGGAATAATCTTCCTTTGGAGAAAACTTTTATCTCTTTTTTTAACTATAGCCATTTCTTTTATGCAGTTTCATTTAATTTTTGCGTTAGGCTCAAGTTGTTGCTGCCGCTGCAAAACTAGGTAACATGATTGGTGTTAAATTTGCTAGCATTTTCATCCATTGGATGAGTTTTTTTTTTAACGCTAATCAGTGTTTTACACGCGTGTGTGTACATAAATATATGATAAGGATTATAGAGATTAAGTTTTTATATGCATTATGCGTGTATATCTGGCTGTCTGAACCCGCATTGCTGCATTATCACCTGAGCTTTTAGTCGCGTACTTCAGGTCACGTATGAATTCTATGCGTGATACTTCAACGCAATTTCACACGTTTTTTCTGTTTCTTTCGTTCAAGCAATGCAAATTTTCTGTGGCATGCTTTTGTAGAGCAATATCATAACGCCATGTAGTGTATTCTGCGTCGAATGAAAGCCGAGGTTCTCCATAAGATCAGGATCAGCGAATATCATCTAAAATCTGCGTTATAGGTCAAAGTGTGCCCCTCTCCCAGTTCAAACGCAACTTACTGTATTTTTCAGGTACAGTTATAACATAATGGGATACAAGCCCTACTGAAGTAACGTTATAAAAATGCTCCCCAAAACTCGCAACTTGCATGTACACTGTCAAGTTATGTCGATTATGCGCTAAATCTGTTAATAGTTTAAAAGTGGATTTATAATTTCCTCCTATTATACTCCTGCACTATTCGGTATTACGTGCATCATCTGTTCGCAACGTGTCGGAAAGACTGGAGTCGATTTGGCGGCTACACATACTACACGCTTGTGACTTAAATGTAATGATACTGTGATGTGTAGCGAACCTGCTCGTGCTTTGTCCTTTCATAATCGAGCGTTTGAAAAAGCGTTACTACTACTGCTGCTGCTGCTGCTGCTGCTGCTGCTGCTGCTGCTGCTGCTGCTGCTGCTGCTACTACTACTACTACTACTACT
>QQSS02174844.1:1273-15213 GCA_003687565.2 Craspedacusta sowerbii | reverse complement strand
TACATACATACATACATACATACATACATACATACATACATACATACATACATACATACATACATACATACATGCGGGCGCGAAATAAATGTACCTACCAATTCTTGTCCGCATCCTCAAAATTTGGAGTGATGAACTCTCTCTCAGCCATCCAGTCGTCATCCAGCAGTTTGGTCCTGAGAAGTAAAGCGAGGGCAAATAATATCAACTCGTCTCAAGAGAGTCCGCATATCCTTCTCGCAATAACTTGAAGGTTTCTACTCGCACACCACTCTCTGTGACCCTTCGTGCACATCGGCCGCTATCAACAAGAGCGAGGAAACACCTGCAAATCCCGCAACTGGTGTATGAACCCACTCAACCAGCGTCGTAGTTGTTTCCGGCAGGCTGGGGAATCCCTAGGCGGAGGGATTCCGCAAGCATTTTGAATTCATCACTGGTAAAGGGTATCACCAGGAGAAACGAAAGGAAGCACAAGCTTGAGGGGCAAAGATTATAATGAGCAGGAGGCGTAACTCTACTAAGAAACCAGGCAGTTCCCCGTACGCACAACAAACACAACAATTCCTAATACCAAGCCAGCAATGATCGTCTAGAGAAGCAAGCTTCGAAAAAACTTTTCAAGCCAAAACGAACAGATCTCATCGCAAATGTGATCTCTCGCAAGCCCGCAAGACGCTTCAGTTCAGAGGTCACCCAATGTGCCAAAACAATTCGCAAAACAAGCGCCGGTTCATTAAATATTTAAAAAATATCGACCAACTTAACCAGTTCCTTGCGAGACGCGGTTACCAGTCAGACTGCGTATACTAGATAAGCAAACTCACCAACCCTCTCGAAAAGACGCGTTTGCCTACGAGCATGACCACTTGACGGATAATGCAAAATCGTGCGTAACAACGTTTCGTTGTTCTTGGATACTCCAAAGTAGACGAGTGCGGCCAGCAAAGGCGCAGCCTCTTTAAAACTTGGAGAAGGAAAAGTCAAGCTATATAATAAAATAAATCTCCCGAAAGATATTTCCTGTTCGAAGGGTAGCTCACATGTATTCCGGTCAATCGAAAGCGAACCCATGCTTCTCTCACTCACTCCTCTGCATTATGTAACACGATTCAGATAGCTCAGAGGTGTAAAAACATCGGTCTTCGTTGATTTTTGCTCCGCTGATGACACGCCTGACACGCTAACACACAGTCAAGGCGGTTTAGTCTAACTTATATGTCTCAAAATCTCTCATATATATATACATAACTTAGATTAAACAACAGATAGCACTGATTTGGCTGTGGAATTACATACATTGGCAGACGTCAAAAAGCTGGCAACATTTTATCGTACCAAGGACTGGCAGCAAGCCAGGAGTTTCAGAGCACGCGAAGAGGATCCAGAAAGACAGCCAGCGTTAGGTAACAGTAGACGTTAGTACATATCGACTAATCTATAGCAAAAACCAAACTATACCATGGCTGTCACGAGCACAAAGCAAAACCACATGGGCATTACAGACATATATCCATAATACATACATACTTACATGTAGTTACATGTACACATACATACTTACATGTAGTTACGAATACTGTCTGGCAGAATGACCACGCATCGCTGCTTTTCTCCCAGTTCACGAGCAGCTTGCAAGGCCGCCCACATAGCGGAGCCAGAAGAACCTCCTGAAATTCAAAGGAGCCAGTACAAAAATGGGGCAAAAAGTCGCCCGGTGCATTACAACACACGGGGGTTGGGTTAACAGCTCAATTCGTAATTTCTCTCAAGACAGCGTTCGCTAATACCAGACAGCTTCATACGGGTCACCACAGGTTTCGATTGCGACGGTCGGCTGGGAGCTTGCTAACCCTAAATTTATCAACAGCTCTCACCACCAATCGCGAAAACGCTCGCCCGGATGCTGGAGTCTTAGCTGCTAGGATGTCCTCAGCACAACGAAAGCTTATCCACCGTTGGCGATTTTCTCAACTGAAAAACCTACACGTCAACACAACACCAGAGAGTTCGTTACGAAGACAAATTCGGGTGATGCAGGCACGACGGAACCAGAAGACCTATGGAGTGAGACAGGCAGGCTGAGTCTAGAGGAGGCAGACCACCTACCGCACAAAAGCCCTTCCTTTCTGATGAGGTCACGAGCCATGAGGAGCGAGTTCTTGTCATCGGTCTTGATCCAGCGATCCACATGCTTCCTCTCCAGCACGGTCGGTATGAAGTCGTAACCTATCCCTTCCACCTAGGAGGCAGAATTTCGGAGTCTCCACGCTCTGCATCGCTTCCAAAACACAAGCGCAATAATAGCAGGTAAAAATCAATCGAGAATAACTACTTCAAGATAGAGAATACGTCAATATAAAGTGAGGCTGACCCGGCTGACGCAATAAATACTCAAGGCAACGGAAATACACCAACACAGCCCGATGTTTTACATCGCATCACTCGTGAAACCATGGCCCCACGAACATCACACACAAATGTGCACCATGCCTTCATCGCTGTCTACACATACCATAAACTTAAAGGGAAATACACGCACCTCGTAGAACGTTGTATCAGTAACATTTATTTCTGGCGGTTCTGCCAAAACGGAGCCATAGGGATCAACTCCGATAACCTAAAACAGTGAAGCTGGCTTCCATCCCTACACAAACATTTATCATCGCGCGCTAGGTGTATGCATGTCGAGCCAGGTGTGCAGAAGGCCGCATTGCGCGCTTTTTAAGGGACTTAACACACGCATTCGCCGTGTCGCCTAATTATTCAAAAACTTCGCACGAACTCTTACAATTTCCTGGTAAAAGGTCGCTAAGAGACCTTTTGAAACATGCTTAGAGAGTTCCAAGGATGATCAACGAAAAACAGAAAAATCCACATAAATTTCTTCAAAAAACATAATAAAATAAAAACATCATCAGTGAATATCCTTTTCTCGCCGAAGCATCCTAATTTCCAGACCCATAAACAAACGCAGGTGTCTTTGCCAACCCATTGTCGTCATTTAATGATGCTTACAGCATGGCACTGGGCCCAAACCACGTCAGCTGCAGATCCATCAAACGGCAAAGCAAAGATACTCGCGCACTAACCAACTTTTCAATAGCTGACGCACATTTTCATTTCAACACTCATCAAAGGACTCAGAGACACTAGCAGGATACATTGGAATTTGAACAGCTAGGTAAAAGAAAGGCAGTTGCTTCCCGGTAGCAAACGCAGGAAATAGAAAGCCTTTTCCTGAATAGAAAACACTTTCCTGGCATCCCATACGACTGAAGACAAGCGAGCCTACTAGGACGTGCCAACAGACGCAGATGGGCAGACCATCCAGCTAACATGTTGCATAACAAAATCGTGAAGAGATGGGGAACGGAACGGTCTAATCCTGCTACGTGCGATGCACATGCGAAGTATGTCCGAGACCAGGGCAACGGACATTAACGAGAGTTGCAGGCATATAAGGAAATATACCCCCTGGCCAACGAACTTCAATGACGGCATACAACGAAATATAACCCCTGGACGAAGAACTTCCTTGAAAGCGCGAACACAGCTATAGTGAGGAGGCGCTTGCACAAAAAGCAAATTACCTTGACCAGAGGCAACTTCTCTTTGAGTTTTCGCGACAGGCCAGTCAGCGTGCCACCAGTGCCAGCAGTCACTATGACCATATCGACCTTTCCTATTCAAAAAGCATATCGTCGCTTATCAGATCGCACACGTAAGTCAGTGAGTATTGCCTAAAGAAAGTTCCCGTCCGCTTTAGCCGATTAACACACACAGTGGGAGTGAGCTTGAACCTCCTCACAAGTTATTCGAGATCAATGGCAGCGCCTCTCACCTACACTATAGATATATTTGAGTAAGTCTTAAAGTTGATTTTCGACTGCTACATGTGTTAAAAAGAATACTTTTTTCCTTGGGGAACTCCACGCAAAACCCAAATTCTTTGCAGTCCTTGTTTCGACTACGCAGACGCGATTTATAGATCTCAGTGTACGGATGCAACAATAGTCCCTTAATAACAATTGCTCTCCATGTTTTTCAATGCTAACCTCCTTTGTTTATATACGAAGCACGCAAGGCAAAACTAAACAGAAACTTCGCTTCAAGACTTAAGATGCCTGATCCCGTTTCGAATAAAATGAAGATGAAAATAGTAAGAAATTCTCAGCATCTGAGCTTACTGCACGCGCTCAGGGGGTGTGCGGAGGGTAGCGAGTCGTTCTTTCTAGTGATGACATTTTGGCTGCATAAACTTTTAGAACTCCTAATTCCTATCTCTAGAACTAAAATACTTGCTTCGAGACTGAACTAAATCGCTTTGTCTTGGTTTGACTACCAAGAAAATTACATTTCATGAACATTACTCATGAATGACGTTAGTCAAACTTAGAGGTAACAGCAGCGATTTTTTCGTCCTTGCAAACGACGCGCCTTTTTACCAATTACTTCTGCTTCCATAACTCGTAACACGGACACGCGGTTGATTCTGGATATTCTTACGATCAGGTTGGATTTCTCGCTCCAAAGGCGTGGATAGGTTGATATTCCCACTTTCTTAACAACGTTATCAAATACAAGACAATAATAAAAATACAAGGTCACTGTGCTCGCCTACCATCACACTGGTCGAGGATCTCCTCGGCCGTGCCATCGTAATGAGCAAGAGGGTTGCCAGCATTGCGGTACTGAAAGAAAAGTAAGAACGGATTCAAACCATATAGGCATAAGCCTTCAACAGGATCTACTACGGATCGCATCAACAAAAATGAAGCTCGACAGTAGACGGAACCAGACCGCGATTTCAAGAGATCATTTGTGCTCTACCGTCAGACTATACATAATATTCTGGATATGTTAAGCACCTGATCTAGGACAAACGACTTTTGGATTTCTTTGTTCAGTCGCTGGCATACGCCAATGTGTGATTCTAGAAAAAAGGCATAAACAAACAAATTTCACGCGTTACAATGTATAGTATACTGTATCGTACTGTAAAACTAACACCGACCCTGACGCAAAGCATTAACTTGCGGCAGACGAAATCAAAGAGCAGAGTGAAAAATACCGGCCCATAACGTATAAGCTACAACAATTTATGGGCTGATCGATAAGCCCTGACCTAAAATTCTATAGAGCTTCTCCAATCGTCCATGTAAACAGCATAACACATCAAACACTATTTAAGTAAGCCACTCATTCTTCCATGGCCTGGAACAAAAATGTCTGCTGCAAGATTGCTCAAAAATCGTCTCCGGCTTTGGGCTCATTCAATTCCTTTATACCTTCAATCTGATATCCAAACGCAGCCTCTTCTTGGCTTGTTTTCCTCCTGAAGCTTTGCGAAGCTTACTCCTTCATTATTAACATAGTGCGCCATAACATAGCAAAAGATTACACTGCACCTCACTTTCCACATGCTCTTCCAGAAGCAGCGATAACATGTTATGACGAGTTAAAGCGACTTAATGCAGCAATTCTGACAGTAACCTTTAAGAAGAAGCTTGCGAATCCTTATTTTGCATATATGTGGAATTCTATCTGGGATAAGACTTTAAAACCCGCCATAAAGTAAAGCAATCGTGCATTGTCGACTTAGCAGTGGCTCTTCAGAGCACAAATAAGAAAATCTCCAGGAGATAGTCATAGCAAAACCGAAAACATTTTGACAGCTTTTTTTTATTATCTTGGCTTTAAATAAACTACCATCTCTTCTCTAATTGCTTAATGAAGTAGTCTGGAAGGACATCTCACTGACTTTTAGGGGCCCAACTTTGACTTGATTAATTTTTCAGTTGTCAATCCTGATCCCAAGAACATAAATAATCGGCCATAGAAGAGAAAACCATAGCCAGTTTTGGATTTCAATAGGATCATCAAGTTTATTTACCGGGAGAGTCGAAACTGGCTGCAGTGGGAGTGCGCACAATTTCAGCTCCAAGAGCTCTGAGAGTGTTCACCTAAAAAGCCAAAGATACCTTCCGTCACTCGACGCAAACAACTTATCTACATAACGTATCAAACTATAGGTAATAACGTAAACAGTTCAGCATGAAAGAAATTCAAATATATGCTGCAAACAAGTTCATCACTGTCGTGGTCCATACGATAACAGTATTTTCCGCTGATGGGGCATATTTTTATGTACCTTGTAGGAAAATGTGCAGGCTCGAATAGAATGGACGCAGAGACTAAACCTCCGTAGGAGTAGTCTTGTGCAAGTTTTAGTAGTCTTGTGCAAGTTTTAGAAGATAGATGAAACACTTGTAGTAGAATGTTTTTCACCACCCGTCACTTTTAATCTATCCGTATTTACAAACTCGTGCCGTTTATATATTCAATATAGAAACAAACCAATTAGCCCACACAAATAACACGCAAATTAAGTACACGTATAAATAATAGATCAGCAATAGAAACACGAACAGAAAGTACACATACGAAACTAATTAATAATACAAACAGAAAGTAAATCCAATTGAGCTATTTTCGCAAGGAAGTTCGGTAACGGAAGTTCCTCAAGCTCGTTCTCGACATACCTAACTGCATCATGCAGTAAACTTTAATGCAATTTTATTACAAATCCAACGCGGACAGATATTTAAATTATGAAAGCTTTGCCAGCTTATTTTTGCAACGTAATAAAACAACTAGGACTCTCGACGGGTAAATCCTCAAAGGCAAACAATAAAGCTAATAATTTTCGTGACGTTTCGGTCCTTTCTTGGACCATCTTCAGACTAAACGAACTAGAATACAAAAAAATCGAAGAGCAAAAACAAGCAGAGCACACATCGTTAGAGTCGCATCTTCGAAGTCGAGCTAAAGAAGCTTCAACTAAATCGAGTCTGACTGTCCGTTAAGCGAGTTGGCAAATTTATGGCGCGCGATCAACAAGCTCTCAATCAACAGGCACTCCCATCCGGTGTCCGTCGGCGTATGAAAATCAGATGTAGATAGTATCCGTTTCGCCGTGTTTATCCACGCGCCACAGAATGAGATACAATTGCTCTGCTCCACTTCTGCTGTAAAGGACAGCGACGAATGAAGACTGTTAAGCTCACTAAGGACATCCTCAGCCGCAATTTCGCTAGGCATTATTGTCAAGGTGTCATGAACAAAGCGTCTGTAAAACTCGGGAAGTTTGCCTTCGTTGCTTAGCTTCTCCTCCAAGTGATACATGAGGGATGTGTGCTTGTTTTCGTTTTTCGATTTTGTGTTAGTCTGACGATGGTCCAAGAAAGGACCGAAACGTCACGAAAATTATTAGCTTTATTCTTTCCCTTGAATAAAACAACTGCATAAACATATTTGAAATGGCGTAGATCTGTATGGGTTCAATCTAACAATAAATAGACTTATTTGCACTGATAGCTCATGCACTGCATTTTGACGGCCAAAACCTGACAATAAACCTTGTTATAACATCCTTCATCGGTTTGTAGTACCATATTACTTCAATATGCATGAACAATGGTATTGAGAGGTTCATTTTACTAGGCCACAAAAAAATAAACCTTCAACAAAACAGCAGATTGGACCTCCGAGTTATCAAGCTTACTTTTTACTCAACCCGCCAAAGGCAAACACAAAAGCCAAGATAATAATGAGCAAAGATTTTTTAACCTCATAATGGAAATAAAGGTAACTCCCATCATAGTTTGTTCATGGTTATCTTGACTACACATTGTCAGAGAATGCCAAAGGCTTAACAAGATAAGGCCAAGTTAATCATAGTTCAAGAACTATGCACACATGAACATCACATGTTGTATTAACCTTCTAACCTTCTCTCCACTCATCTTCTCAGGCATTACAATAATGCATCTATAACCTTTTATAGCAGCAGCCAAAGCAATACCGATTCCTGAAAATATTTTAAAATGTGATTGGACCCAACCACTGTATTTCCAATACATTTAAAATAATTAATAAGCAAAAATGCTCCAAAAACTAATATAAATTGTAATGAAGGCAAGCGTGTTATTGACTAGTAACAACTAGAGAAAGCAGGCAAACTAGTAAGAAAATAACCGGTGTTTCCCGATGTTGGCTCAATTAACGTCCATCCCTGATTTGGGTGAATTTTCCCTTCTCTTTCAGCTTCGCACACCATGCGGAAGCCAATACGATCCTTCACCGATCCCCCAGCATTGAAGAATTCACATTTCGCCACTACAAAAATGAGACAAATCCAGTTTTAAAGATCTGTGCCAGGATAAAAACAATTACTTCAATATGCATGTACAGCACGGAAACACGTACACAGTAAATTGAGCTGCACTAAAAGAACTTGTAATAAAACTTGCTATTTTTTAATTAATTAATTACAGACAATAGAAAGGATTACATTAATTACAGGCAATAGAAAGGATGCCAGCACTAAACAAGAAGTTCAAGCACAAAGACCCTAGATATAAATTTTGTGAGGCACAATAAATTTTTTTAAATTTTATCCAATACAAGAATATGTAAGCAGTAACAAGATGCTGCCAGTATACACAGCTATACTTCTAGAAGCAACTTCCCATTTAATAGAAGGCGTACACGACATCGGTGTAAATATAATTTCAGAGCAAACAAGCTGGAGAAGCTAGGATCAAATTGTAGACATCACAAAGACCAGCAGCAATCCAATTTTATAAATAGGAGCAACAGCAAAAAATAATCAGGCATTTTTAAAAACATAAACCAAGCAAACTATGAAACTTACAAACTTCACACTTGAGGCCATGTTCTACAGGAATCTTGTTTAGTCTGACCATTGGTGTATTGCCAATGTTATGCAGAATATTGGGCATAATCTTTTCAGCAGTCCTACATGCAAACCATAAATACATTTTTAAAAAGGACAAATTAGAACTATATTGCTAATTACTTTAAACGAGAAGAAAACACTTTTCCATTTCCAGGACATGTTCTGACAAACTCTTTTGTCATTTTCAACAGAGCTAACAATGTCAAGCAACCCGTATAAATCATTTGTCGCTTGGTCTTCCGCATAACTCTTCTTCTGGATTACCCTTCTTGTCCATGTCTTGTTTCTGATCATAACAGGTGCTCTAGTGGGTGTTAAGGGTGTTAATTAATCATCTATATGTACATTTGCGGCTTATGAAATGAAAGTTAAAAATTCATCATGCATCAATGCATCTAATTGGAGTTTTTATCTGTCTTACGTGTTTACCCGACCTATGATTACCTTGCTTGAAATTATTAACTTAGCTATGATGACCTGGAAATTCAAGTGTCTTTTTTCTGTTGAAAGTAATTGTTAACGTACATAAAGCTACAAGCACATTAAGAAACCATATATGAAAGGGGTGGCATAAAGAAACTACTATTACCCTACTTGCAGCATTAAAAACTTAACCCAGTACAAGAACGTTGAGTTTTAGAGGAAACTGAAAATAAAAATCAGACTAACCTTGTGTAAGGGATGTGGTGGTGCGGAGAAAGTTTTGGATCAATACCAAGATGCCAAGTGCATTTCATTGGCAGATCAGGACGAACCCACTCTCTCATGTAGTCATCCAAGTTTCCAGCAAGTGAGCCTTGATCAACAATACTGCTTTGTTTTCCACAAGCTGCCATTATTATATTTTCATATAAACTACAAAAAAAGGCGCTGAAATGGTATCTAAAGCCCACAATAGCATAAAATGGTTTTGGATCATGCAGAACTATTTTAAATAAATGGTGTAACACTTAGAAGCTGTTAAATACCACATAATACAAGCTATCAACACACTGAAGGAAGTGTGGAGTGTGCGAAGGAAGGAAATAAAATATGACTTAATCAAGTATCACATGATGTACAAAAACTTAAACAGAAGTTTGCACACACAATTCACATAGGCTCCAAAAAAAAAATGTTAACATAAACAGTAAACACCCTGTTGATCAATCAATCAATCCATCAAACAATCCATCCATAGCTGCTCTTAGTCAAGAACGATCTATTTAGAAGTAATGAGCGTAGCAATGCATAAGTTATGTTGAGTTTCAATTACATGTCAGAACCAGTTGCGCTATCCTCCTTCGTAAACGAAAGTCTTAAGACTACCTTGGTTTGAGAATATAGCCCAATTGAAGAATTAAGTACTTAGCTAAGTTACAGGACCATCTAATCGATGTACAAACTTCGATCATAGAATTTCTTCACAAAATATTCGGAATTAGATTTTTACCAGTCCGCATATCGGCTCGTAAACCTCTGAGGCCTTCTCCAACTTTAGCACTACTACCAGGTTCAGCAAGGCTTTTCAACAGAAAGCAACTTTAACTACCTTTCATCATCAGACTGGCTGTCTCGACACGCAAATTTACAACTTAAGATACATTTGTTTACATGCCTGTTGAAATGCACTGCAAAGCGGATTAGCGAAGGTCAGATTCCATAGCCAAGGAAACGCAAAACCGACCTGACTTGGTCACGCGGAAAGAGCCCTCGTGCGAGCATTGTCAGTTGCCCCATTATTGTTTACAGCTGTGCTGTCCCGGATTCTCCCACATGTGGCACGTGCACGCCACAGCCTATGAATCAGCGCCCGATTTCCTTATGCGATTTACACGATCAGTCCTTTCCCGTCGAGGCCGTCGCCCAAGACGTTATTGGAGGAAGTGTCTCTATCCAATTCGATCTGGACATGGGTCTAACTGTCTATAAATGCAGGGTCACGAGTAAGTTAAGTATAGAACTATAATTTTTAACTATTAAAACTTTCACTCGTGTTGCCATGGCTGCGTAAGATCTCAACGAAAGCGTACACTGAATTCGTAAGTAATTGCTCTTTTTGCGTTTTAGAGAAAGAAGTTTTTAGTGGGTCTTTCGACTGCAAACTTGATGAGCATGGCTTGTACTGGACCGTCAAAGGGAAAATCATCAAGAAGTCATCGGATGCCAGCAAAATTGACATAGGTGCGAACCCGTCGGCCGAGGAGGCGGCTGAGGACCTTGAGGAAGGATACACCATAGTGCCAGATCTTGTTGATACGTCGCAGCTCATGGAGTTTCCACTTACGGCTATTGCCGGTGGCAAGCCGAAAGCGTGGTACAAAAACAAGTTGAAGGAATTCAACAAAGCGGTGAAGGAATCTGTCGAAGACCCAAATGAATGGGCCAAGATAGAAAAGCACCTCAACGAAAAGAAGGAGCAGTTTGTTGCAGCCATGAATGACTTATTTCTTGAGAAGTTCAAGGACGAAAATTTTGAAATTTACTCTACAGCAGATGACTATGCTGGAGACGGTACATTAGTTGGTCTTCAGAGGTCAGCAGAAGAGGCTGGGTCGGAAGTAACTATGTGGGTGTGGGCTCATGGTGTGTTCGAGGAAAAATATGTAAGTAGCAGTGCAAGCTTGTCTCAGAAAATTTGTCTGACAATTTTTTTCTTTTTACAGTAAGTAAAATGGCAATGTCGTCTCCAGGGCATGCTTTATAAATAGTTAGATCGCTATTTATGCTAATTGAACGTATCACAATGTAGTCCATGAATTTTCTGAGTTAAATTAATGTTAAACTTTTGGGAAGCAATTTTTTCTTGCATCTTGTTTTCATGGATGGCAAACTTCCTGATGCGGTGGTCATGTGTAAAACATTGTGCAAGCCTTGACTTTTTCTTACATCAGTGAAGTGGTATTGCATCCGCATTTAGAATTGCTAACCCAGTTAATAGTCAATATTTTCAAATTTCAAACATGCTTGCCACTAAAAGAATGCAAGTATTTATGGTGATCAATAGTAATTACGGTTCAATTTCCAAAAATATCATGTTTGGATACCGAAAACATACATGTACTTTTGAAACTGCTGATTTAATTGTTGCACTTTTCAAAAGCGCTTGTAGACTAGCATTTACATGTGGTTTTGAAGTCTACTTAAGTGAATGGTGCAATTTTGATTCTGCTAATCAGTGGTCAATGTTGTTGATTATGGCCATGTTGATGTTTTAATTTCGCTTTCATGGGTGCTTGGGTCTTCTAGACATGCCTCGAAA
Source organism: Craspedacusta sowerbii (assembly GCA_003687565.2). Taxonomy (NCBI): domain Eukaryota; kingdom Metazoa; phylum Cnidaria; class Hydrozoa; order Limnomedusae; family Olindiidae; genus Craspedacusta; species Craspedacusta sowerbii. The sequence goes on along the minus strand of QQSS02174844.1, from coordinate 3,208 downwards.
AAAACATTAGCGGGTATCATTGCTGTCCTAGGAAAATTTCTATAGTTCTTTTTCATATTAATGTTTTCATAAGGTGTGTAAAATCTATATCATTTTTTCTTGTAGTAAATTCCAGGATGCGGGTGCTGGGACGTTGTACCGTACAGAAACTCCTAACACAGAGATTTATTGTTGAGGGTCATATCACAAACAGATGAATTGCTTGGCTTTGTCGTTCTTCTTTGCATTCTGACTTGGACATGTTAGTTGAGATTGTCATGCTTCTTCTGTATCATGTAAATGCTAAATTTTGTATTCTGAACCGATTGCTATGGAATTGTGACAATAAGTCTCTTGTACTGCCGTCCTTGTGTGTTATTGCCTACTTTCAACAGTCTTTTAAGAGGGCATTTGATTATGAGACTCAATGGCTTAAATCTGTTAGCACTTGAGATCACCGGTAAAGTTATTATATATGATTACCTCATACCTAATTTAGGAGTTTACGATACTATACTAAAAGGAATGTTTGGTTTCTGTGCCTGGTTTAAAACTTTGTTGCTTGCTTTTCCATGAACCAGAAGTCCGGAGATTGATCTTAAAAATCCTCAGTGAAAGCCCCAAAGTTTTTGAGAAAAAGTAGCATTCCTTTTTGGCTAATTTTAACTGAGAAGTCCAGACTAGGGGAAGCTCATGCTGCGGTAGATGACCAAGCAACCAAACGTGCCAAAACCGGCCAAAGAAATAGTCATGATAACTATACTTTGTATGCATGTTGTGAGTTTGGCCTTGCTCCTCTGTCGTGTAGTGTGCACTAGACTCAGTTCATAATTGCTGTTGGCAATGGCGTCCTTAGGGGAACTTTACCTCCAACTGAAGACAGTGTTGAAATACCCTGTCTCAGCACTCTCGAAAACTTTGCACTGTCGGAGTTTTGCGTAACATGAAACCTGGAAAACGACGATGACACAGCTGATGTTAATTAAAATTGGAAGCTTGCATCCGCCTAGGATGATTGTTAAGTAGCTCAAACCCAATGAAGATTAGATTGGCTGGGAAGGTGTAATAAAGAAAATCCTTTTGACCTCACAGAAGGCCTTTGAAGTAATAAAAAAAGCTAACAAACTAACAACGAAATCTTGCACTTCTACAAATTAATGAAATTCTTACTCGAACATTGCTTGTTCATCATCTTATGTCCGGTTATAGGACCTCCTTCACACGCCTCAACGGCGTGGTTTGTACGCAAATGATAGTTCCAGTCCGCCCTCATCCTTAATTTCTTATAAGAAAGGGTTGGTTATCAAATCAATGGTCAAAGATCCTCAATCTTGTAGGTTTGCCAAAATGGAATAGTTTTGAACTTATGCCACATAAAAAGTAGCCTGCTAGATTGCTTCGATCATCCACCGTAAGGAAGTTGCTCTGCTCGCCTTGTCCAAACCTGGTGCTGATAGCCGGCATTGATTCCTTCGAACACCTAGTTACCTTTCCCAATAATTGCATCGTGCGTAAAAAATTTTCTAGCTCTAACATAAAGGTTTTTCGTAGATGCATAACTTGCATTAGCAGACATCCTCGTTAGCCGTGGCTAAAACAATTGAGGATGCCAACTTATGTTAGTCTACAAATGCTAAAAGGAAAGGCAAAAAAAAAAAAAATAGTAGCGTAAACATCCCAGATTTTAAATACCCAAAGTTGTGACTGACACCTATAATATTTGAAACAGTTTAAATATAAAAAGAGAAAATCAAGAACAAGCGAAATCAGGAAATACGCAAAAAAGAAAAAGAGTCGTAGATTTTCTAAAAAAATATTACACTAATTGAAAGAAATCAATGCAGATCTGCCATTATATTCCCCCCCCCCCCACCACCCCCCCCCCCCACCCCCCCCCCCACCCCCCCCCCCCCCCCCCACCAACACCCCCTGCACCCATATATACCGCTACACGTG
>QQSS02174833.1:0-15215 GCA_003687565.2 Craspedacusta sowerbii | reverse complement strand
ATATTCACTGAGAGCATTAAGGCCAAGTACCAAAATTCGCCAGCTTAAGCTCCAAGTCGGAGAATTACAACTCAAAACCGAACAAAGAATCAAGTACTGCTCTAATCCGTAAACCAGCACTAACCCCGGCTGGACGGTCCACACCAACACACTTTATAAGCTGATTTAAAAAAAAAAACACCCTTCTTCACACTCTCACACGGAATGCAAGTCACTAGAATGTTTTACTAACTTCAAACTCCGGATTTCAAATACAAACTAATAACAAATAAATGAATCGAATTGCACTTCCCTATAGCCTTTTAGCGCGCTAGCTAAACTCCCAACACCACGAACGCGTCATCAACGGCACTTACGTCATCAGCGGCCGGCGCTGCAAGAAAGACTTCAAAAATAAAATCTAAAATGGATACCTCTACGCTAAAAAGAAGGTCTTACCTTGCAATTTCTGCCTTAGCTGAGCCTGCCCCTCCACTGGCACGCAAGTCAGATGTAGGGAAGCACGCGATTGATCTTCTGAATCTGCCACTGTTCTGATGTCACCTTCTGCCACCTGTTTCTCACGGTCGTTTCTAGGGGAAGCCATCGGCACATGCGAGGCAGCGTCTGCTCGAAAACCGTGGCCATGCGAACGGCCGTCGTGACGTAACTGTCCCCTTTTCTCCTCACTATCCACTTGAATAGACGTCATCTGGTAAGGCCATGTCCTACCGGAGACGCTATACTCACTGTTGATCTTCTGGAACATGGAATTTACCTGAAAAAGCAATTAGACCCGTGCGTATGAGTTGCCGTAAATAGAAATAACTTCTCTTAAGACGATGTCATCTGTTTAAAAATTACAATTATGCTATCGGTAGGTGATCAGGCGCATTCCTTTATCGCCAGATACACTACCGATTTGGAAACAACAAGGTTGAGGCAAGCAGCTTTGCATCTACACAAACCTCATCTGCAAGCTCGCTATCACGACTTGTGATAGTTACACTTGTATCAAACTCAAAGGCGTCACTGTCCTCGGTAAAGGCGCCAGAGTCTTGTGCAGAATCAGCACCGATCCCAGTTTCCAAGTTCACAACTAGGGAGGTTTTGGGCACGTCTCCCGAATGGTTCGGAAAGTTCACCTCGTCAACATCGGAGTGTAGACGCCCATTCATAGTCGCATTTTCCGAAACGTCAAAAATGTCAACGTTTTCCTCGTTGCTGTCATCCGCGTATTGATAACTTAGAGTTATGACTTTCGCCTCGGATATACTGGAGTCAGCAATGACATGGTCTTCTGCGAGCTCATCAGCTTCTACTTCACTATCCTCTGCAGCCATCTTCCTACTTTCATTTCCGACGAGGTAACTCCCTTCATCTGTCGACATGCTTGATACACTGGTGGGTGGGGCCCTAGCTGCAGGCACGTGGTTAGCCACTGGATAGCTGGGTGAAGCTGGCGGTACAGAGGGCGGATGATGAGACTCTAAGCCAGCTTCAAGTCGACTGTAGCGAACTGGCGCAGCGCGACTTCTATAAAACGAAAAGCTTGCTCTTTAAGCAATCTCATACGACTAAGCTAAGCAAAGCAAACTTATAAATGCGGACAGCTTTGCGAATAAGTTTTGAGCGGCAAATAGAGTCCTGCTGATCGAGACTGCTGAGCGCAGGCAGCTTTATAATTATAAGCTCTCAGATCACGCCAGGCAAAGAAATCTTGAAGAATACCTAAAAAGTTTATACGTGCACCACTTCAGGCTTGTGAAGCTAACAGTGCAAGCCGTACCAGTAACACAATATAAGTTGCCATCGAAACCTTACGAAGCAGCAAAACCGGAGAAGCGCAATCCACACTCACGTCTCTGAATCAACAGTATGAGGCCTTCCAGAAGAATCGTCTAGAATTTGTTTCCTTGTGCGACCACTGTTGAGGAAGAATTTCGAAGAAACTGCACAGCATACCGAGCACAGAGCCATAAAGCAAAACGGAGAAGTGAGAATATTATGGCAGGTCGTGCAAAATTTTCCAATTTCTTCAACTCTTTGCGAGCGAGACACGTCAAGAAACCGGCTTACGCAAACAAAACCGAGATAAACAAAGTAAACAAAAATCAAGCATAAAAAAACAAACAAACAAGCAAGCAAATAAACAAACAAACAAGCAAATAAATAAATAAATAAATAAACCAACAAACAAATAAATAAACAAACAAGCAAGCAAATAAATAAACAAACAAACAAACAAACAAACAAAGAAGCTAGCATCTTCACAAGACCAACCTGTATCTGAACTTTGATCCTCGCTTTATGGAAGAACCTCGTCGCTTTAACGTTCCGGCAGACTTGTGCCTACAAAGCAACCTCGTGCAAAGTACGGAGGACAACAAGTTACTGTACGTCAGTATAAAAACTAGTAACCAACAAGCTTTCTCAAAAGCTACTCAAAACACAAGTACAGGTCTCAGCGACACCGCACTGTCAGAATCTGTCATCTTTTGTACTGCAAAAAGCAAATAAACGTAAGGCTTTCGAGGTCGAGTATGTAAAGAATAGGATTTCTCACGGCCTAGGTTCAAGTTTGGCTCGTCGTCCACTAGAGAGGAAGAAAAAAAAAAGAAGAAAAAAAAAAAACGGTTATAGGTTGATCGGGACAGCATCACAGCGCAATTATAAACAACTTTTACTTAATTAAAACACAAAAATCCCAATTCCATTGAAGGGAAAATCACACATGAAAAATTGCAAAAATTGTAAGCAATTCACTTAAATCAGGAATAATTTTTACATGAACAATATGCTTACTCATCAAAACCTCAGTCAAGAAAGACAAGGCCAGCAGTAGGTGTTCTTACCTGAAGAACACGTGGTGACTCACAACCACTTTCCAGAAATTTTTACACGCGTCGCGGCTCCTCATCGTGAAGAAAACGACATCGCCATTTTCCTGAATCTGAACAGAAAGCAATACATAAAATAAACACACTTTTGCTTTTACTTACCTTGACGCTTTTCACGTCACCCCCCTTACCCCCTGACACACAAACTCTCACACACATTCTATGAGTTCCATTCACAGGGCAGCGTTCTGATATCGGCTGGAAACCGGCTCACAGTAGCTGAAGACGGAATGACCCTCCACACGCACAGAAATCAAGTACGCTTAGGCGGCTTCGTTTCAGTTCCTTCTGCGTCCGCTTGATGTCATTCTTCGCAACTGATACAATTCTTACGAAGTCATAAACATGGCAATGACAAGGGTGCCTGATTTTTTTGCCTGCATACGTTCGACATACACACGCTTCAAGTAAACAACATGAAGAAAGACCATACCTGGAAAATCATTAAAAATTATTTGCACCCAAATTACGATGAAATCGATAATCAAAATATTTATATCTTGCAACCATTTCCTGTTGAAATATTTATCAAAGGCTTCCTCGTCGCACATTCCAAGCTAAACGCAAGGTTGCACCAAGCTGGTACTCAAATCACACTTACGCCAGGGTGGAGCTTGAGCAAGAATTTCTTGCGTTTAAAGCTCAATTTTCGGATGTTTGCCCTACGAGTGCAAGAACCCAAGAGTTACAACAACACGCGAGAGGCGAAACACGACTGCTTCTAACTAAATGCAGCAACAAGAGAGCATGCGCTGAAATACGCCTAATACAGACATGTATGGATACAGATATTTTTCGCTAGCGCATACGGAAAATTCAACCGATCGCAAGATAGAATATTTCAGCAGTATCACCTCGGACACAGACTCATTTGAACAACAAGACAGAGAGACACAGAGTAAGGTTAACTATATATTCAGTAATATTAAGCTGGAAAAATTTCGACCCACTGCAATATTTGCTAAACGAAAAGTTTTGAAATCTGCTGCAAATAAAAACATAAACGTATGGAAAAGAACGCTGTAGAACGCCGACCAGGAACGTAACTTACCACGAAAAGCTGTTTATTCTACGATCCCCTTGATAGACCAGCAAGCCCATGTGGTGGACAGCGATGCTGAGCGGGGCTCCCTCCTGGTCCAGCACCGGATAACGTATGACACCATACATCTCCAGTTGGCGAGCGATCTCCAGCATGCTTCGGTCAGCATCTGCAGGACTTAGACCCCTACAATGACCACATCAAGAAAACCAGTCTCGCAGGGAATATAGTTTCTCTAAAATCTATAGAATTTGGTACCTTCGAGAAGCTGCGATCCACATAGGCCTTAGACATTTTACCGAACTTTCCAACTTGAGGTATCATGCCATCTAGGTGTGGGTTCAGTGTTGCGCTTGTAGCGAAAAGGCAATCTAACATTTGCAGGTGTTTGGCCCTGGTTACATTCCATCCGTCGATAATTTCTTATCAAATCAATCAAAGTCAACTCATGTCCCTATAGTCATGACGGTATACCCTCGTCTATGGCTCACAAAAATCTCAAAAGGAGACTTCTTCGATCGCTCGTTTCTGTATGGAAAATAATCGAAAAAGTCGCATTCGTTTGCGAATCTCAAACGAAAGCGAATCCGGGGCAAACAGATTGGAAATTACAGTTGGAAATACTCATTAGGAATATTATTTTTAGTGAAAATGGTGACAGTAGCGGGCCTTTGGAAGTATCAAATAAAGGCCTTTTTCCGAACCTATGTTATTTAGGCTTTACAAACAACTATGAAAGCTATTCCGGCGCTTAGAACGGCGCATGCGAGTCAAAACAATACAAAGTTTACTGACATAAAATTGGTGCTCCTCACTGCAGGCGCTTTCTTTGCAAAGACGAAACTTTAAAACTCCAAGCTGACTTCCAATACTAAAATCTGCTCCCTACACCTCCCCCGTTTTATTTATCAGGGATCTACTATTTAGCGAAACCGCCAATCAAAAATTCATGTTAATTTTTGTTTTTGCGGCGCTCGTCACAGGCAAAGCTGTGAAATCGTGCGAGCTAGAGCAGCTGGTTCACAGGGAGACGCCACGACGCTTAGCCTTGGAGCACTGTGACATTACAAGCAAACATAACGAAATTCTCGTACGGTGGGGAGGAAGGTAGTTAATCTAGGAAGAGCTTCAACGAGCGCCGTGTAGAGCATTGCGAGGGATATTCCAGAGTCATCTAATATCCTAGTCATCTATAAATATCCCTTCCTAGACGCCATATTCAGGAAAATAGTTGGAGGGTATTCAGATTATCAGGTAACTTATAAATAATCTAGGCAACCATGGTCTGGCAAAGGATTATCCAGAAATCTGATGAGCTGATTCGCAAGTATCCCAAACAGATCTGCATGATAATGATGTACAAACGTCCGACAACCGGTTGGGTAATAGAGTTATAAACCTACTAAGATGGAATACCAGATCGCTATAAAAAGTACACTTAAAGGACCACGTACTAAATGCAAACAGAATACAACAACTCAATCGATGTAAAATTACCTGTGAGATACATGATAATCGACTATATGCTGCTCTACTTCTGCGGTCTAAAAGGAAAGGATTATCAGAAACGCTCACATCAGACAAGCAGACGAAAGTTCCCGATAAGTCTATTGCAAATCATCGCTCCAAAAAAGTAACGAATTATAGACAATACCACATCATCACAATGGTACTAGCATCATGGTTGATTCACATTAATTGCATGATGGACGGTCGGATGGATGTAACTTTAATATAGCATGCGCCTCGTAATGCTTCCACTGCTTGCTTCTACAATATTCGAGCGTGCGAGCAAAGCTTAATCGTGTTGTCCGGCCGGCAGGACATGTTCAATGCACGTCTTTGGATAAAGGCAATTTAAAAAAAAGCATAGACCAGCTAACGCACAAGTTGGCTTTACAAGCAACACGCTTAAACGCAGGTTGGCCTTAGATAAGAACAGATCCGTTTGCAAACCCTGTCAAAATCATACTACTAATTCAAGGCCAGCACCAGCCAGTTCTACGAAGCAGCCGCAGATGCAACCATGCTAGAAGCATATCGAGAAAAAAAAATTCCTGGCATATTTTTGCAGATCTTAAACACCGATCTTGGATTGCTTCTTACCGATGGCATAATTTTTTAGATATGTCCACAAACAAACTGATCATTGAAAGGGAAGATCGCGTTATAGCTGAAGCCTTTTACGCAGATCTATGTACTATATCTCAATTGACTTGCTTGAAATTTGGCGTTGTTTGTAAGGTTAAAAAAAAAACTCATCTTAAACACATGCTTATATTAGTTAAAATAGAGCTACATACTAGTAAGCATAGGCGAGGTGCTTTAGGGAGGACGTAAGAAGAAAACATACATAGAAAGAGATTGCTTTGGGTTGCGAGGAGCGAGAAATATTGTTTTTATTTCAGTCTTGAACTTGACCAATCACTACTGTGAACATCTCACATTATCCTTTGCCATTCATTTAGAAAATCTATTAGGCATAAATAACCATGGATGACATCTGGAAATTTGGTGGCATTCCCTATCTTCTAAGGCTCATATTCCTAATCTAACTAATAAAAAAAAATCTTTTTTGTTGTTGTTGTTCTAATGCTGTTATTCAAGCCACTGTTTAAGTAACTTTGTTCATAAGTTCGTTAACATCACCGTTCGGTGAATCTCAATCATTCATTGAAACTTACTACGCACGACAAAAGTTGAACATACACAGCTTGTGCAGATTTGCAAATGGAAAATCCTACACCCCTTTCAGCAATGCCAGACCATGTGAAGCAATCTCCTGCGACCAGGGGCGAAAAGGTTCGCATTAAAACGTATATTCCATGAGCAGAAATTACGTAATATCTGCCTAGTACAATGCAACTTTCCTTCTAACTGCTCACTTCAACAGCAGAGCGAAGGCCATGCCAGTCGAACAGCTTGGTAAAGAAATTTTCACAACTCAAATCTACCTGGCTTGGTACAAACTGAAACCCCGACAAGTATCCTTCCCTGTGGCTTGCTGGATCATAATCGCCAAGTTCGCCTGCAAATAAAACCACTGAACAAGAAAAAAAATTACAAAACTAAGTCTAGCATAACCCTAAGCGTGATTTTGCAAGGAAAAAAAAACGAGATGATTAGATTCATCACACTGGCGTTTTCTACTAAGAAGAAGCTCAATAGCTGAGTTTCAAGTGACGTACGGCATAGTGCATCCGAGTGGGTGCTCAGCATTTGCCATCTGCGTACGAGGATTCTAAAGCAATCGCTTGGCAAGAAAAAGATAGAGAGCGCGATTGTTTGTACTCCATAGCACGTCAATTCTATGACCTATTGGCCTTAGCTGGTTTCTTGTTTAAGTATAGCCTGACATGATGATGGCCAGGCTCTTCTCCTTATTTATCTCCGCTCACACAGTTAGGCTATGCGCATTGGCGGACGGGATTGATCCTATTTCACGCTGATCTTTGAAACAAGGCTTCCGCCTACTATTACCTAAAGCAGAACAGTTATATCTACTAGATTGGACCGATTGGGACTTGAAGAATACAAAATCATTTCACATAAACCATGTTTCCACTTGCTGGTAGCAAACCCATCCCCCTTTAACCCAAACTTCGCATGGCGATAAGATGCTTTTATCTAACTTAACAGCATTGCAAAGCCAATCCATATCTTGAACGCGGGCTAAAAGACTGACATTCCACATCCCATAGTCCTGATTGCATGCGGAACTGTCGATTAGAAAGTGATAGCTGCAGCAGATGTAGCAGAAGCCCAGAGCTCGGGTACGCAAATGTTTGCACAAATGTTCGAGAGGAAGTTATGGTCAAGTGGTAGGTGGGGCGGCTTCCCTTGGGCTATTCCCATGGCAGGTGGGGCAGCTTCTCTTGGGCGATTCCCATGGTAGGTGGGGCAGCTTCCCTTAGGCGATTCCCATGCCCGTTGATGATGATGATTGACAACCACGTCGGACAATACGAGGCTGGCGAGGAGAGATTGGAAAAACTGGTGAGCTTCTGCCCAAGAAATTGTGCTCGCTGACGTCATACTTGCTCTTGATCAACCCAAACTTTTGGGAACGTACATGAGCTTCTGTCTCTGTCATTTTATCCACCCCAAGCCCGTTACACGTATATGTATATGCAATATGATTTCTAGAATTATATGTTAAACTTGACATTATGAGGATGTGGTGACCTTAGATACTTAGTATAAGGAAACTAGTGAATAGAACGCCGATTCACAGTATAAATCTTAGAGATTAAAACAAGGTAATATCCAAGCACCAGAAGAAACTAACCTTGGACGATGTACGAAGCCAAAAGTGCCCCGGTCTCTGACGAACAATGAAGCCTAAATCAGAAGCGAACAGTTCTGCAAAAGCGATGTGACCACATACAACAAACGCGCAATTCTCTTTCAAGTTAGTATTTACTTTCTAACGTAGGCTAGTTTGTACTAGGTAAGTCCTACATGCAGAGATTACGTCTATTCTGAAGGTCTGAGCAACGAATGATGAAATTTCAAGAATGCGCTCCAAGAGATACAAAAAAGCTCAAATCCAGAATAAAATTCCAGAGGAATAATCGACCTCCCGTCGCATCAGAATTGATAAAGAGGGGAAGAACGCTCTTGGCGCGCACCCCCGCAAACCCGTGAACGCCAGCGGCGAGCATGGAGCTAGTTGTCCTCCTAGCCGGTATATTTGACGCATCCACATGGCAGACGCAAGATCTCAACGGCAGACATTTGGGAGCTAACCGGTCAGCTATCCAGGCACATCAAGCCAAGCACATGGAGCTTGCCGCGATAGCAGGTTACACGAAGGGGAATAAAAGACAACGCTGCTCTTAAAGTAGCAGGAATGCGCAGTTTGCCATCCGAAACGATTGTGCAAAACAAAGCGCGAAGATCACGGTAAACGAACAAGGACTCGAAGGATTGCGCGGTCATTTGCAAGGACTTCGAAATAAATAATTCGTGGGCTTCACAACTGCCAGGACGGTCCTCCATGCGGGGATGAAATAGAAACAGCAATCAAGGTTAGGAGAAACGGGAAAGCGGCAGGGATAAGGGCACTTCCATGATCATATCTCTTACACATCTCACACAGCTTAGCGCACCTCGAATAGTCATAGCTAGGGGCTTGGTAGCCTGTAAGGTAGGCATCACATAAGTGAGAACAGAAGTTGCTAGAATTTTAGGAAACACAAGGCTATGCTATAATATTCCTAAACGAGCAGTACCCAGAACACAGGAGGTGCACGATGCAACAGCAATAAGGTGCAAACAACAGAAGTCAGGCCTCAAGCATTATCAACTCAGTTCAACACAAAAGGCCTCCTAAGCTTTTCTAAAAAAATCTACCTCAGGAACGCAACGAATTCTGGAATAAATTCCTCAAAAGACAAAACATTTTTTAAAACACCAGCACAAAGCAATTACAGAACAGCGAAAGCCTGAGCTATGCACCTGCCCACGCAATCGGCTTCAAAAGATCTCCAGGACACACCAGCATCTTGTGAATAAACATAGCACCGACCCAGCTGGAAATCTCTCGAATTTTGTTGTCAAACATGCAATAAATGCCGCTGCTGGTGGCCAAGTAGAATCAGAGGAACGAAACAAAACAACCACAAGAATTTGCTAGGGCAACTAACCTGCCATCTAGAAGATCCCTGCGAACTTGTAAGGTAAACAAATACCTGAAAAACAAAGATTTCTTTGATGACTTGCCCTCCACTTTTCAAGATAGCAACACGAACACAAACATATACCAGCAGCTGCATAAGGAAGCATAAAATACGGCAATAGGTTTACCGCATGTTACCACACATATGGCTTAACGCATATAATTATTACTGGGTTGACTTGATCTTAAATTGCGTAGGAGGTCCAGTTGATCATTCTGTCTGCAACAGACGAAATCAACAGGAAGGAATTTTCCATACAGGATAATTCTCATGCTCCATACTTTAAGTCTGAAAAACATTCTCATGAAATATACACTGAGAAATTCTGCATATCACAGCAATACAAAGAAAAACTGATTTTGGGCCAAATTAGATACTTAGCTTTAAAAAAAAAATTTTTAAGTGGAAATAATCATCTGCGTAGCACAAACCTGGTGTACTCTTGCAAGCCACTTGGATCAGGAGTGTAAAACATGACTCGAAATTTGAATGCTTGCTTGGCAGCATCTGCACAAACAACAGCGCATAAACAACAGGCATAGACATGATGAATGTCAATATATTATCATAAATAGCAATCACACGCAACAAGGCAGCACTATTCATAAAACTTCTAGTAGTTTATTTTGTTTATGCAAAGCAAATGTGAGATCGCATAAGAATTCTTATTTCAACAAATTACCGCTCATCCCATATTATCTTTCTGAGCTCTATCTTTACCTGAGCTCCTCATAACTTATGCAATCCAAAAGATTCAAGTTCATCTCCACAGAGTAATGTTTTCAAGAAACTATCAGAGGAATGCATACTAAAAGACTTGAGAATAGATTGCAAGAGAATACATGTTCAAACCTTTTAGTTGCCTATTAATGGTCTTCAATGGGTCCAGCCAACACTGCAAATTTAAAAAGCAATCATGAAACAACTACTTTATTAGGGAAGTTTCATATTCACCAAAAATAAACAAACAATAGACAAGAGCAAGATTAACCAGCGCTGATTCTAGTTTTTAAAAACTGATTGTTACCAAATTAGCATCTGCATCAACGAACTGTAGACCAAAATACTCTGCTTCTTCCAAGTTTAGATGTGTATTGACCTTCTTGAAAAGAACCTCAGCTTTCAAGCTGGGCTAAAAGAAAGACAGAAAAATTCACATCAATATGGTACCATTTGATAGAAGGTAAACAAATGATAACTCCTTACAAAAACTGCATAATAAACAAAGAACAGACAAAATGACATCAACATGGCACCATTTAATAAAATATAAACAGCAATTTCAACAATGATGCAGCCACCAAGAATGACATACATTCATACACACTATTTCCACAAATTCTGACAACAAGGTTACTATCACAGCATCATAATAATCCACTTTCTGAAATGCCTTATATAATGCATAAGCTGATAAACAAGAGAAAACTTCATTTCCATAAATAACTAAAGCAAATCTGAACCTTGCAAGATAAATGCCTGCTAGCTAATAAGTTATAGAAGTAAAATTAAGAAAAACCCTACTAACAAATTTCCTAAATATCTTTGCTTCAAATACGCCACACCGCAAGTCGTATAACCAAGAAGTTGATTTTGACATTAAGCATGGACTATGATTGTCATGTTTATCTAATAAGTAGTAAATGCACATAACGTAAACCCATTATGCTCCAACAGTCATAGAATACCACAGATTACATATTTTTACCTTAAATCGACAACAGGAAAAAAGAGCTTAGGCTATAGGTAGGTGCTACAATTACCCTTTCTTTATTTGGCCAAGTGGATTTTTTTATATTATGGTTCCCAGAGAGTAATGATCCCAGCATAAGCTTGGAATTTTAATATGCAGACTCATACATAACTAGAAACACCAGAAACATATTATATAGACTGGTCCATTTAATTACTCGCTTGCTCTTCCATATCAGGAACTCTACAGGTAAAGCGTGCTTAAATCCACGAAAGTCATAAGGACCAAGTTTCACAAAAAGCAATGCAAACAGTAACCATTAAGCGTAGCCTCAAACTATGCAATTATGGGTTACAACAACATAGGAATATAAACAAGGATGCATAAGAAAAGCTCTTGTGACCACAAAAATTTTCAATATAGTTGATTATTTACTAAGTGCCATTAAGAATAGTGGTAAAGATATAATTGTTAGAAGACAAATGGGCTCTAGCATCAATGCTTCTATGGAATTTCACATGCCAAACACACTTAGCTAGCTTCCACTTGTGAAAAGTTCAGACTGCCACTTACAATTTGACAGTTACACATGATGGAGATAATTTTTAAATACACACAATTACAACGCTAGTTAACAAACCTATCTGAGAGTTTGAAGTAAGTTTAAAGGTATAGTATATTAACCTGACATAAGTTGCATACACTTGATCAGATTCTTGAGAAAGCTACAACAAGCGCTGTGGTTTTCTACAACCCAAGTACACCAGGAATACCAAGAAAAAAAAAGCTATCAAGAAATGACTATGAATTTTGCGGACATTTTCTAGACCAGCGAATGCGCATACTTGTAAGCTAAGAGAAACCCTTATGACTAAAAAAAATGGATTGCTAACAAACAAAGATATGAGCTAAATCCTTTATCAAACCAACATCCGTAGAACACGAGAGACTAGGTCAGCAAAGCTTCAATACATGTTAAAATAAATCTGTTTATCTTAAGCCTGCAAAACGTAGTTTAAAAATTATATTCGCTTCTGACATCTTACGTGGTACACCAACTCTTACCTCGACATCAAAAGCCACTACTGTATCATCAAGCAATGATACTTGCAACCCCTTTTTGCTGGGATTTTTTGAGCTCGGAGCACGCGGCCCATTCGCTTCACCGTTCATCTTCGATAAAGAGCCAGCAGAAAGTTTGCGGTTGGAGCAGGCGAAATGGCACTCGCGTAACAAGTAAGGCAATATTTCACTATGTTTCCAAAAAGTTCACAATAACCTTCCCACTTCAACAGCTTTATTAATATCCGCGTCTCACAAAAGTAACTGCGCTTCCATTATAGTGAATTACGAATTACTAAGGTGCACATCTTAATCTGAAAGGTAGCATCAAGCCTGCTGGAAATCGCCTACCCAAAAGTCATGTTGACCGCGAAGATTAAAGGGCTCCGATTCGCTGTTCGAAGTTGCGGTGTAAACCATCGTCCGCGTTGATCTTTGAACCATGGTTAGCTTATTGTAGAGATAACTTCGCTGGCTTGCGGTTAATCTCAGGCAACGTATTGCATGCTGGTGATTGGAATGTACTGAAAAAAAGGACTAGTGCACCACGCTCGTAACGCTCGCCCTGGAAGGCTTATGTTAGTAGTGGTTACAATAAGTTAAAATGCTTCAGTATATCTGCAAACAAAACGGCAAGAAATTCCGATATTTGCACATACACAGCGTTTTAAAGCTTAACACCTATTTCACACAAATTATGATTGATTGGATGTTTGCTACACAAAGCGTTTCAAATTAACAGTTCTTTCGATTCTTAAGTATATCTGCATACACAACAACAAGAAATAATTATATTTGCTCCCATAAAGGAATCTAGAGAAATATTTTTTACACTGGTCGCATGCAATATCAGCTGCACGGATCTAATCGACAGCTGGTAGAAGAAAAGGACAGTCTTCTCTCTATAGAGGACCGATGACACACATTTGTTAGCGAACCAAATGATGCAATAGCGCAGCAAAACGACACATACTGTACACGGAGGCATAATAGTGGCAAATTCACTTAAATTTTGCTACAAAAACTAAAGATGTTTTCGTGATGCAAAAGTAGGTCTTGGGAAAGGCTTTCCTCACGCAGGGGACATTGAAGCGCAGACAAGCAGTAACCGATTGAGGCAGGCCTCAGCTAATTTTAGCCATAGCTGGTTGTAGCCCTGATAATGAATGAGGGTTAAATTTAGAATACTCGAAATATTCTTGCAGAAGAAGGGCCACGCTTTCCACAGCATTCAACTAACAGTCCCCAAGGACAAAAACTCGGGAGGTAAATTCAAATAAAATAAGTTTTTCACCAAAGAAATTGAAAGAATGTACCCATACGACGCTGATGTTTTTATACTAGAGATCAGTCTTCCCATGCACACCATTTACTGCATAGCTTCCTCGTAATATTCAATCGCAGAAAATGTTATCTTTCTTTGTGGACTTGCAATGGCGCTCATAAGCAGATATCACAATGCACTTTATTTTACGCCAAAAGCGTTTCCCCTAAAGCAAAAATTTTAGGATGAATACGTTAAGACAAGACTCAGATGATCCTTAGATTTAGTTCGTAAAGTAATTAGTTTTCTACGGGTGGCTAATTTCATATAGATGTGGGTGCTTTTATGAATAAACTTATCTTTCGCAAAAACAGACAAAATAAGCTCAACCTTAGGAAATGAAATTCGCGGTTATATTGGATCTTCGGATCTGTTGCTAGACATGCGAGTGAACGTGCAACAGTGACGTACGGCCGAAAGGTGTTACCTAGTTATATGAACAGAATCATCCTAACCACCACATTCTCACAAGTAAAAATGAAAGCTGTTGCATTGATACACAACCATCTATAGGACATGACGACAGCCGTCTGGTTTCTGACAAAAACTTATTACATATTGTAAACGCAATAATAGCCTAGTCTTTTTTGTTTTGATTCGATAATTTTATATTTAGGCCTACTTGTGCCATTCTTTTGTATTGATGGCTCTTTATCGAACCTTTGGTAAGTGGCATATGCAAGCAATCTTTGTTGATGTCATCTATATTGCAGGACCTTTATAGTTCGGACTTCTTCACATGATCGCATCCACTTGCTGCAAAAACCTCGGTGCTGCTCGCAAGTACGGGCCTGGAGATGGTCTTTTAAGCGTTGACGAAGAATGGCCAACTGGAATTTACCAGCAACAAGACTACAGGAGCGTGACATAGTAGCGTGACAACAGCCGTTGGACTCAAGAATCTGATGCTTGGAGGTCAACCCCACGCCAGCGTAACTTGCTTCGGACAAAGTAAGAACAGCAATACTCTGCAAAAAACAATCCAGGACTAATAAAATTGTCACGAAGATTCACGGCTAAAAACTGGAGATTTGCATCGCTCAGTGCCCCGCTAGCAGTAGAAAAAAAAGTTTTTTTTTCTCTATAAGTTTAAGTAGCTATTCACCGCGAAAATTACAAGTTTTGATAGATGACCATAACCGTGGTAGTTCGAACATTCCTGGAGGCATTTTTCTAGTACAAGGGCACGATCTAGGCATCCTGGAGTGACTAGGGCAGCTTCTCATGGTAGGCCATTCGCCATTAAGTCTTGAGCAAAGACGTATCTAGGTTGTCACAAAGTGACGACCAAGCGTCTTGCAATACTTCAGCTTCGAGATGGCTGTGCCTGCTGTGTTTATGCCGAAGGTCGGCTGCCCAACTTCCCCCCCCCCCCCTCTCCCTCTTGGACGAAAACTCGAGTTCCCATAAATGAACGTACCTCTGGAAGAACCAATAGGACGTAAGGTAGGTATATTCGCATATTCTCACCCGGGTTTAGTTTGCGCAAGTTAGGGAGTCTATACAGTTATTATAATATATATATATATATATA
>QQSS02174822.1:0-15215 GCA_003687565.2 Craspedacusta sowerbii | reverse complement strand
CGGAAGCTGCTGAAAAACAGGCGAAACTATTCGACAATATTTTGAAGGCCATATTGTTGGGGAAAACTTGTTCAAATTTAATGCAAACAGATTTTCGATTCGGAGCTGCGCGGCAAGAGAGTTTCGTATTCGAAATTATTCGCCAGACTGCCGATATGCAAAAGCTCACTCACTCCATCGTTCCACCAACTGGACAGGAAGCACACAAGACTTCCAGACATACAAAAGACGTACGTAAATAGAACTCTGCGCCGACCATCAATCATTTAAATTACTCATCTTTGACAACATTGATGTTTTAAGCTATAATCGGCTGCCACAAAGGATCGCGAAACCTAAAATAAGCTCGTTTCTGCCTGCTCTTATGTGATTGTGACATGGCGTCACAAGAAACAGCCGTTGTAGCGGTCTAATCACCTTCTTCCAAATAACATGAACTCCTTGAGATTATTTCTGTTCCGTTAAGTTCAGATGCGCCGGACCGCGAAGGAAGGAGCACATTAGAGTGCTGGCAGTTCGAGAGAGGCGTATTTCATCACCATGGCGGTAGGTATCTTCTGCTCACAAACTTCAGTCTCGGTTCGAGCTCCAGCGTTTTTTTTTTTGTTGTTGTTTTTGCTGGGGTGGGCTTCTGAGCTTCGTCGACATTTTTAGCCAAATTACAGCCACACACTTTTAAAACGTGTTATACGCATATTTACATACTTTCCCGTATGCTTTCACGTATACTTTTATGCGTATTCGTTACTTTGATAAGTAACTTCCGTTAATCCTTGTCCGTTTCTTTTCTAAGCCCGTTACTTTTAAATCCGTTCAACAAAAAGCTGGAGATCGTCTGTTAAGAGTGTTAAACGGTAAAGTCCGTTAAATATTTAGCAACTCCGTGAGATCGTAAAATTTTTAATTACGCTCAACAATTAAATTTGTTGCAGTAGCCGGGGCGAAGCACTAAGTGGCGAGCATATTTTGACGATTTCGAGGCCACGACACTGTTCTTTTTTTTTTTTATCAAATAAGCAGCACTTAAAGATTCTAATAATATAGATCTTGATGTAAATAAAGCCCCAAAAATATTGTTAAAGCTATTATCTTAAAGCAAGCATAAAACCTCGTTTATATGAATTTTTTGTTTACGCGTACCTAGCTTTTCAACTGTACAAGATTAACTGATAGGTAGTTTATTTTGAAAAACAATTAAATAAATAAATAAAACTTGCTTAAATCTACGGCCGTTTAGAAACATGAGCGTTTCATTTGTAGAGTTGGATAGCTGACATTTTCTGGCCCTTAGGATCTCCTTTCCCGTAGAAAATAATGTTTCCGCTTCTGCGCTGGAAGGGGTTGCTGTGTTGAACGTGATGCATAGGTTCATCAGGGCTGGGTCATGCGAAGGGGGTAGCATCTTAAAGTTCCATCTCAGAACCCCCACCTAGACATGTCAGTAACCAGCTCTGCCTCTTGGCTTTCAGGGTCCTGGCTGTAATCACACACTTCCATGTTCAATCACGTAAGGACAACAATATAGAAATCTCGAATATGAGTTAAGACAATCTTCTACAGACAGAGGTATCTCATTACAAATTTCGAACACTGGTATTTGTGATTATTTTGAAATTAAATGATAAATACAAACAAACAATATCTGAGATGAGTTCTCCTCGTATGAGACTTCAGATTGGCCAAGCTGGTGGCCTCTGCTGGGAGAATCTTGCATTTTGACTGGGAGAAAATGCATTTGTATCGAACAAATTTTCTGTGAAGTCCATCTTTAAAAAATCGAAAAAAGTTTCTAGATGTGGCCAAGGATTGAAACCACCACCACTCAGCTCAGGCTGAACACTAGGACCAGGAGAAGCCGGAACACTAGCAGTAGTAGTCAAAGTCAGCAGGACCAGAATCAGCATCAACCATAAGGACTGAACAGGGGCATTACTATATGGCATGCTGTGGAATTCGAGCATTGCCCCTGCCGCAATTCAAGTTGAGGTTGCACGCTGAAACACGCCTGAGAGAGTGGTTGCTAGAAATTGGAAAGTGCTACCAGTAAAAGTCCCGAATTCACTAGAAAATTTCCTGCAAAAAAAAAGCAAACTTGGAATGAATTAAAAAACCTTCCCTTACAACACTTCCCTTTTAATGTCAAATTTTTTTTTTCAGAATAATGTTCTCCTTAAGTGTGTTACTGAGGTTAACGGAATTTGTTATTGAAATTTTAAGACATTGTCGTTTCTGGCAGCCATGGAGCGTACATTGCCAGCAGCCAACGTGATGATGCAGATGACGATGACGATGACGATGACGATGACGATGACGATGACGATGATGATGATGATGATGATGATGATAATGATGATGATGATGATGATGATGATGATGATGATGATGATGGTGATGGTGATGGTGGTGATGGTGGTGATGGTGGTGGTGGTGGTGCTGATGGTAGTTGTGGTGCTGGTGGTGGTGCTGGTGGTGGTGGTGGTGGTGGTGGTGGTGGTGGTGGTGGTGATGGTGGTGGTGGTGGTGGTGGTGCTGGTGGTGGTGGTGCTGCTGGTGGTGACGGTGATGGTGGTGGTGATGGTGGTGGTGATGGTGATGGTGATATTCATGCTGACGTTTGGATCGGAGAGAAGTTGGATAGTGTATGTTACAATATGGTAAGTACATAAAGGATTCAGGATTAAAGATTCAAGAATTTATTTTTCCCATCAAAATGAAAAATACATAAGTATACATAGATTTAATATAGATTGGAAGGAGGGCTCTTCATAGCAATGCTAATTGGAATCAAAAAGCCCCCCCTTCTGTATTGATGCCCATTCTTTAATAACATAGGAAATAAAGAAGAAATAAGCACAATGTACGGAAACCAACAATAGAAAATAAATGAATACGATCAATACAATCCACAGTTGAATAAATGTTGATGCCATGTCATGCAATGCAATGTAATGTTTTGTGGGTCCAGCAGGTGCAAGATGCCTTGACGAATTTAACATGTGATTGTATTTGGAAACCATTATCAGCATTGAAATGGAGAAAAAAATTAGTATTTGACTAAGAGAAGAGCACACATGTCTTTTAAATAGCGACCTGCTTAAATTAATATTAGTTTTCATATCAAGAACTTAGTTCAGTGATTTGGGACCGACATATGGAAGAGAGCCATGGCCGAATTTTGTCGTGCGTATCTTCGGAATTAGGAGAGTCCCTCTGCCTTCACTCCTTGTAACTGTTGTAGTACGCCATATATTTGCTATATGTAGAGCGCCTGAATTGCTATCATCAATCGTCACGAATGGTTTATGATTTGCAAGAAGCACGTCACCACTTCAAGATAGCCCTTAACATAAAAGCAAGTTCATTGTAGTGTCGGAGTTGAGATACGCGACCGGATAATTATCGTGTCTGAGAGCTAACAAATCGCGGACTGCCGTTTCGGTTTCCCTGAAGACAGCCAAGCGAAAGAGAAAAGAGTGATAGAGTATAGAAAGCCGAGGTTAGTAAGTTCTTCGAGTTTTACTCCGGGACGGTGAACGGAATCAGTTCAAGGAAAGGCAGGTTACTTATGTTTGTGGCACGTAGTGTTCTTGACTTTCTGCTGGTTTCTCGCCTTTTTCCTGACTTTCTATCGGTCGTGCTTCGCCTTTTCCAGTAGGTTCAGCCTCTCCATCGCCCACACGTTCGACCCCAGCTGCGGCTTAAATGACCCCGAGACCGTAAGCTAGAGCGCGATTGACTGGAAACTGCTTAATTGCAAATCTTTATTGAGAACTCAAGCCAAAATTACAATCTTCAATTAGATTGGACCTTCAAGTTAGACTGGAATTTCAAGCTTAAAATAGAAGTAATTATTCATAAGTTGTGCCGTTTATGCATACCTCTGTGACCGCGTGCTTCAGTGTCCCACATGAAGCGTTCACTTCAAGAAGAAAAGTTTTATAATTGACTTAAACTTCAGCATCTAAGTGGGGTGTTACACGCCTTTGTACTAACGGTGGCAGCGTATGTAAACTTTAAGGAAATGAGCGGAGCATTTGTAGGAATTGAATTGTTATGTTTCTATTGAAAGCTATTTTTGAATCTGGATTTCTATTGTTTAGCGTCGTTGCAGGGCAGTCAAGTCTGTGAATCAGATCGCCATTCGGAAAACCCACTGCTAGTGGGCTTGCTTGCAACTGAGATTGAAATCCTGATGAACGTCGTTTCACAATGGTTGCCAAGGCTAACTCTTCGTTGGGCCTCATGTTCGTTTTTATTGCTGCCATGCCGACGTCTGCGCATGCGCAGTACGCAGATAATCGCTGCAAGTGTCTGTGTCCGAAGGAAGAGAATCAAACCCACTCAAATGTGATCATCAAGACGACGACTGCAGAACTGTGCACTTGCCTGCACGTGGTGCAGCGACCCGAGAACTACTGTCTTAGATGCGAGTGTAAATACGAAACGCGAAACACATTGCTGATAAAAGTCATGGTCGTATTCGTTCTGTTCGGTCACAGCTCGCTTATCGTCTACGCCATTATTGTCACCATTCGGAAAAGGTTGCTTGTGGATCATGCGCCTCGTGACTGCAAGCCGCTGGCAAGGCAGAGAAGCCTTCGACTTCGACCATGGTCCCCACGGTTCGTTCCTCTCCCCAGATCACGTGGTCAGCTCGGCCGCAGAATGCCGTCATTTCAAAAGCAGAACGTGTTTACCAAGTATACTTCATTAAAGACCCGAACTTCCCTACCAGCCTTTGCCAAGCCTGACTGCCATGTATATTTTGCCGAATAGGAGTATGTCTACAGGAGTCTAATACTGCCTAATCCTCAGGGTACCACCAGCCAGCCGCAGTATAAATATGAATACGGCACGTTCATTTGAACACGGATTGCACAAGCTTTCGTAGGGTGTGACCTTGAAGTCGTTGGACGATGCGGACGTTGACGTCATTGGTTGGGTTTGACAGTTGCTGAAAGTGTTTGCATTACGGATAAGTTAGCTGTGTGCTTATGCCTTCCCTTAATCACCCTTTGGGCAATAGCTAACAGCAGCAGCTCATTCGCTTGCCAGTTGAAGTGTTCTTCAAGAAAACGCGTCAAGAGGACGGGAAATGGATGATGCGTGCTTGCATAAACCTTGTTCAATGAATTTTCGTGAAGTCGGTCGAGAATATATATATACATATACGTAGCTCGCTTACCCTTACTCTAAGACTTCTAACAATGGAAGCCAACATCTCCATATAACTCCAATCCAGACGGTAACATCGTCATAATCATTGTCATCATCATCATCATCATCATCATCATCATCATCATCATCATCATCATCATCATCATCATCATCATCATCATCATCCAGTTTTAAGTTTTCTTAATCCCCCGCAACTTTCCCAGGTTTTCTAGCTGCAGTCTTGTGTTTAACCTGATTTGCCTGAGTAATCTCTCTCATTTGCGCCATTTCTCTCTTAACGCCTTTTTGGTCTCCCTGATCTCTCTCTCTCTAACTAACTTTTCCTCCCCCCTCTCTCTCAGTATCTCTCTCTCTCTCCTTCTCCCTCTTGCCCTCTCCCCTTTTTCCCCTCATCAGTTTAACCCTATCCATTAGTCTGTCTGTTTATCTCTCTCTCCCTCTCTCCCCCTCTATCTTTCTTTTGATTGCTTTTTTTTTAAACTCAGCTTCCAAAGCTAGCTAGCGACTCGATGTCAAGCCGCCTATGATTCATTATTCTTCATATATCTGGGTCGCCTGCAACTGCCATTCCTTTGCATCCCTTGACATCCTGTCAAAGCGAAGTACTTGTAGGCAGCATCCAGTTGGTGATTTTGTGGTATCTGTCCGGATTTGTTTTTTTTTTCGGTGCTGCTGCTGATAAGGTGAACCCTGCTTTTCTTGAATGTTGCTTCGCTGAGTCCTGTAACTGTGTCGATAAGGGAATAAAGTGCGTTCCTCATTTCACCCTTGCCAACTTTCTTAAAACTTGCTCACCTACATACGCCTTTTACCAAGAAAATTCCATCTGTTTGTTAATCCTTGCTTCTGCTGCAAAAACCCGATTTCGAGATATGCTGTCGCGAAGTAGGTCGGTTCGAGAGAGAATGCCAGTGGTGTTGCTTGTAGATCTTGTTTTTGTACTCTGATTTGATATATTTCAAACTCAAATTTATACTGTTTTGCTACATAATTCAATTACGGGTTATACAAAGAATTGATCGCAAAAATAATAAGTAGGAGAACGCCCCAAAACCGCACATACTTAAATAACAAACTTCATACAGAAAATGATCGTAAACTGTAATAAGCTTGCCACACCTAAAAGAGATAAGCAACACGTGACGCACGACGGTCGACACAAACATGGTAACCGACAACGATTTACCAATAAATGCACACCCATACCATAAGTACAAGATTAGCGACATATGCTAACGCCGATATATGCTAATTGCGATTATTGCCAAGTTTGTGTTTGTGTAAGGCCTGTTCTACGTCTGGTAGTTGTTGCTTTTTCGACAGCTTTTATTCCTTGTAGTAAACTTGTTTCTTAGAAGCATTCAAAGCGGAATTGGTTTCTGGTTGCGCCTGACTTCTATGCTAGTCTTAGCACTGTTGTTATCCGAAAGATTTTCCATGATTTCGGTAGATATTTTGTTATCCTGCTGCTGACGTGAATAACTTTTACTATTAGATTTATATTTTATGGATTGCAGTGCTCATGATTTTTAGCTTTTTGTGGAATAGAAATCTCATCTCTTCTCTAAAATTCAGAATCGTTGGTGGTTAAATAAGCAACAATTCTACCAGAGCGATGGTGGTAATACTGTTGAAAAGCTGGAGGAATTGCAAACCACGCACTGAGAATAGCTCAGCAGGGTAGATCTTAAAGCATTAGGAAACTTCTAGTCAATAAAGTACTTCAAGGCTGGCTTTTTAATTTTTCATTCAAATCCTCTCTTTCCATCGTGTTACGTCTTCTATCTCAAGATGTTCTTATCTCGCAATCTTTATTTTTTCCGTTTATTTACATTTCGATACGGTTTGCAAGGCGCGAATTGGGTTCACAATTATCCGTCCGAAGCTTATTCGTTCGAAGCTTTGTTCGAACGCGTTAAACCAATTATTTATCGGGAATGAAATAGGTTTAGGCTAGAAAAAGAAGCGACTTCACCTAGGAAATTATAGGGATACCAGAAGGAACAAGGCATGCCCAGACTAAATGAAGTTTCACTATGCTTATAAAAACCTCGAACGCTATGATAAGAAGGAAGATTGAGTGCAAGGCTAAAGCTAGTAGGGGGGTACCGTATACGTTTCGCTCGCCCTCGCCAATATGACGTTTAAACTTTTAAACAAGAAAGCCTTACTTCTAGCTATCGACGTTCAAGGAAAAAGGATAACTGTATATTGACCAAGCCAATATTTCGAAACATCAGTAAAAAAAAATAACAAAATGATAATCGATGGCATATTTGTGAAGGTTGTCAATAATTATTTCGGACTATGACCCAAGAATTACCTGCCGCACTGAACTAACAATGGAAATTTTATGCAGGTACGCAAAGGGACAACTACAAATTGTTATCTTCTGCCTTACCCAGCTCCTCCATCATGCTCGCAAAGTGAGCGTGTCAATAAATAAAGGTTAACGAAGTGGATCTAACACGGCGTTCAAATCAACGAAACTTTATGCTTTCAATCGTCAAACTCTTCGCCATATGCGCAGATTCAACCAAACACACTAAATGACCTAGCAATTACAAATAGCGTTGGGCCTAAAAGTGGAACTAGCGTACACATTTCCAAGCCAAAGACTAGTATAGGACAAACATTGTGAAGCTACTTTCTTGCTTACAATAACGAAGCAACAACCAGGGCCCTCTGAACAACTCTCAATCTGTGTTGAATAAAACAATAACGAAAGCTGCGGCCTCCAGAAAACAAATTTGTTGTAGATTTTAATGATTTCTACGTTTCGAGGCCATACGGTGCTAACTTAAAAGTATCCATGGCACTGGGAATGATTGGGTGAATAAGGGAATATCATATATATACGTTGGGTCCCACACTGGGCAATATACTTCCCTGCCATCATGAAAAGTTATGGATACTAGAATGCTCTGCCCATTATAAGCCCCTTTACTTCCATAGATATGTGGATATATTTATTTATATTTTATTATGGATATATTTATATCCGTTTATCGCCAGTCAACATTCAGTGGCGTAAACCTTCGAAGATTTATCCCAGAGATTTACAAACGTAACCTTATTCTTACATTGCTTCATAGATCTTATAGCATTTGTTCTAGTTGGGAGTTCTTACATAATGAAGTTAGTCTAATTAAATCCTATCTTCACTGCAATTCGTTTCAAGCCACGGTCATTGACGATATGATAAGAACGTTTTTTGATAAGATCCACAGAAAAAGTATTAAAGACAATCTTGTCCAGAAGAAACCGCGCATTGAAATTGTTTTACCTTATTTAGGCGCGCTCTCATGCCGAGTTAAGCAGCAACTAAAAAAGATTCATAAGAAACATTTTGCTGACTTTGATCGTGATATTAGCTTCAAGTCTTCGTGCCGATTAAGTTCCTTATTTATGTTCAAAGATAGCTTATCAACACATCTGGTGTTGTCTACAAGTATACGTGTAGTAGATGCAATTCTACACAAATTGGAAAAAGCAAACGACACACACAGAAAGGATTTTGTGAACATCAGGGGAGGTCACCGTTGGCTGGTAAAATCCGGGTCAGTGCGCTACTCCGGTCAGAGAACACATGCTACTTACCGCTGCAGCGTTTTCAGATTTTTTATATTTTCAGTAGGGATGACAATCACAAGCCCTTAAGAATCAAAGAAAGATTTTCACTGAACGTGATACTAAACTATCTGAAACTAAACGATACCCTGAACATCCACGGGCATTGATACCCTTTAAAGCTGTTTTATTAAAGTTAAACTATTAAAGGTGTGTCCTGTATGTTTTCTGCTTGTTCATAGCACGAAGATGACAATAGATTTTGTCGAAAGCAAGCTTGATAGTCAACTTTGGAGGGCCGGCGAACTAAGAAACGAAGCTGACGGCATTCACCCCGTGTCATCGTTGTCAGCAACCATGTTGGATGCCTTGTAGTACACTTTATCCACGCCAACGCCATGCTTGAATGAACAATCACAACAAACTCCAGAATAGAAGTCAACAAAAGCTTTAACTTTTTTTAGCAAACTTGGCATCACCTTGCAGAGACTGCAGTTATACACGAAAGGAAATTACAGAATGCAGTAGTAGCAGTTGCAGCTTACCCTAAAGCTTATTAAACTTGCTACAAATGCTCTTAATGCTAGCCTAGCCGAGAGATATTTCTGAACCGCGCTAAGTAGGCAGCGTTAGCTCCTCTCCACAAAGTGGGTGATCGCTCGGGAAAGACGAACTACTGGCATGTAAGTATTCCAAATACAATTTCTACAATTTTTGAAAAGTCGTTAAAACTTCGAATAGGACCATACATAGAAAAAATCTGTCAGTTTTTATTTCAGCATACAGAAATAAATATACTAGTCAGCAAGTTTTAATTCGACTGTTAGAGACTTGGAGAAAAAACCTCGATAGAAATTGCGTAGTTGGCGCTGCAATGATGGATTTTTCAAAAGCATTTGAATGCATACCACATGATCTTTTAATAGCACAGACCAACATCGACGCACTGTCTTTCATCTACTCGTACTTATAGGGACGATAACAAGCAGTTCGGATAGATGGCAAATGCAGTGCATACCAACAGATTTTGTGGGGAGCACCTGAAAGCTCCAACTTAGGTCCTTTATTTTTTTTTAACATATTCATAAATGACCTCTTAAAAATCATAGAGGAAGATTCCAACATCGCCATTGACTGGATACTCTCAAATGACATGATGGCCAACCTTCAAATATTCAACGCAATCTTTGTGACCGAAGATATAAGTGACTCCTCTAGAAATAAGCTGCGCATCAAAGACATCGAAATAATGACTAAAAACTGCGTGACGCTTCTAGGGGTAACAATAGACAGCAAATTAAATTTTGACCAGCACATTAGCAAAATCTGCAAGGCTGCTGCAGCTCGACTGAACGCTCTAATCAGATTAAAATCAAGCCTTCACTTGTTCCCAGAAAGGCACTAATCGAGAGATACATCTATTCAAATTTTAACTACTGCCCCTTAGTGAGGCACTTATCCTCAGCAGCAGCGTCCTTTTCCAAAATTGAAAAACTACAAGAACGAGCCCTTCGCTTCGTATACAACAATTACTCAGACACATACGATCACCTACTTGCAATCTCCCATACATGTACAATGGAGGTTCGACGGCTACGCACTTAATGCTTGAAAGTCTTTAAAACGATCAACAATATGAACCCAGTGTATATGAAAGAAATTTTCGTAATGCCAAAAAACAGGCATTCGCCCAGATATCCCGTAAACCTTGCCGTGCCGAAACCTAACCACGTTACTTTTGGTTCACGAAAAATACTCTAGCCCCAAGGCTTTAGAACATGGCAGTTAAAAGTGACGCTCATTCCTAATTAACCTATTCGGGAATTTGCGTCTTACCTTGGCGTCCTACCTTGATCGTGGATCTATTAGCAATGTGTGCTGCAGCGAGTAGCACCCACGAACAGAACTCCATTCGCGGTGCTTACCACAGGCATCCACTTGTGCAACACTCCTTCACCGCCATTTCCATTAAATAAAGAATCTCGTCGCGCGGACGACGCTGCAGCGTTGTTCATGCTGCCCGCACAACCATGGCGCACATCGCTTACTGCAGCGTACAATACAACCCATGTCACGAACGTCACTATCCCCAGGAGATATCACCCACTCGCAAGTTTGTGCACACACATATACGGCCTGTCTAAAGGATTGGTCTTCCAAAGTCCCAACTACAAGACCTAGATGCACAACGGGTGCCCAATGCAGAACAAGCAAGACTTGATCTGACACCCCTTCCTCTTTTTCGGGATAGGGAGTCTTTTCCCGTTTTCTCGCGACGAAAGAGAACTACTTATCACTCGTTCTCTTGGCATCTCCACTCTCATAAGAAATTCCCAACTCATCTTATACAAAATTTTTACAATAATATTAAATTACGATGTCCGCCCCTTTGACACCCAAAAAAGGCGAACTTCTGGGCATTTGTCGACAGCCCCCTCGGCACCCCGGTCGTCAACAATCCGGCCTTTCCGTTACACGCCGCGAAGAAGACTAGCCTTTGGAAGCACCGGTCCTTCCACTTTTACAACAACCCATATACACTACGTTACATGAACATTGGCTAGTTTTTACTGAGCAGCTTCTAGCTGCACTATCGTATGCGCTGATGTGTAAGCTCTGTCTGCCATGTGACTTGGACTTGTCATTGATGAGTTGCTGGTCTCAAGTCTAGGTGCAGTAAGGAGTGGCACGTCTGGCAAGCAAAATAAAGACCTGCTGTGAGAAGGCCCCAAGGCAAAGTTCTGCTGCTGGCTGAGAGTCAACAGACGACGCTCTCATATCCGCCAAGCGACAAAACAAAAAAAAAAAAAAAAAAAAAAGAAATCAACTTGTGGCAGTCTGAAGCGCTTGCATCCTTGCTCGACAAGACCAAGGCCATCTCTGCTTCCATATAAAATCTCAATGGCGGTGATTTGCGAGTCTTTCGCTAACGACAAAGATTCTCAAATGCCCTCATAGCCTGGTCGACTCGGTTGTGCGCGCTCGTCCAGCGAAGTGACCGACGGTTGCGGCTGGGGTCTGATCAAGTTGGGGCAAGGAAGAGAAAGCGAGCAGGGACGACTGCGAAATAACCCCCTGCTACTTCCGTCCGACACTCGACAGATGCCGCATGATCACCAACCGCAACACCACGGTGTGAATGAGTTGGCAGCGTAGTTCCTCCCCTTCTTCTACTGTATTCAGCTGGAGACAATGAGAGACATGCTTATTCTGATTACCACGACAATCTTCTTCTGCAGTAAAAACAACCACCCCCCCCTCCTCACCGTCAATATTCACGATTCAAGAATTTGTTTTTCCCATCTCAGAAGTTAATTACAAGGAATCTTTGATTTTTCTTCTAGATATGTAGATCTGCTTAGCACTGATGATGGCTACAGATGTGGCCGAAGCGTTTGCAATAAATAAAGTTTTACTGTAGTCATTCACTTTTGCAATTAAAGCTTAATTAAAGATTTTTCCGATCGCCATAAGCAAGTTCAATAGCTTTGTGGTTGGTTGTAAGGCAGTTTTTAAAATTTATTTCAGAAACCTGGAAGCACTTCGAGCTTTTATCGAGTCATTTCTTCTGGCAAGTGGCCAGGATGGCGCCAACAGGTTTTGAACAACTTGTGAGGCACCTCCTCCGTCATAATAAGCAGCTGGAGTTGGGCACCAAAGAAAACAGAAAACAAGGGGGCAAAGGTTGACCCGTTGAGCACGTGGTTTTGTTGTCAGGGAGCACATTGGTGGCGCTCTGGCCGTCTGCATGGAGTCGGCGTAAGAAGATGTAAATATTTAGGCTAGCGGCTACGTTTATTTTACTGTTTCGCGTTTTGTTTTAGGATATGTCAATTTTGGCCCTAATGCGCATTCTTGCCAACAGTATTTACATATTGCTACTAAATGTCATACGTGAGCTGAAACAGCGTCTCCAGAGCTTGAGATTAGATTGTATGTGTTCGAAACCTAGCCTGCGTGGCAAAAATAGTGACAGAGTTTTCTGCAGTTTCATTCCTTAAACTCACTTTTTGACTAACCTGGAGCAAATTCCTGGTGGCTGGATTGTACGTGTGCTGTGTTTGTGACGAGTTTGAGGGATTGCTTAGCAGCTCCTTTCTAGTTTGGTGGTAATTATTAGCGATAGCAAGCCAGGCATTGCATGTCAATTTGTTGTTTTTTTTTTTCAACCAAAATTGTCGAAGAAGGGGTTCAATTCGACCACCTGATTGTGGCAAGTAGTTCAATCACTTTTGAGTAAATTGGATACTAATTGTTCTTCTGTTAATGAAAGGGCTTCTGGCATTATGAAAGATTTTTTGTAATGGGTGTAAACTTGGATTTGTAAAGATAGATTCTGGTCAAGATTAGGAATTCAACAGGCTTTTAATGGGAATGCTGAAGAGCTTAAAGAACGGCTTAAGTGCCACACTACTTGCCTCATGACCCTTCTATAGTTGTTGGCACAGTATTTATTTATGTGCCCTCTCATCTGACAGTTGATATGTTTAGCAAGTTGTTTTATGCTTGACAGCTGTTTAATCTGACAGATAGGTGCAAATTTAAGCTGCCTTATGACACTGATTGCTGGAGGATTCTAAATACTATAAATAAAAGGACAAAAGTACATTTCCTACGTAAAGTTTCATTCGGTAACTGAAATCCAAACTCTGTCCAGTGACGCCTTCAGAAAGCCATTTGTGAGACCTGTTGATTGGAAACCTTTTGTGTCTTGTGACAAGCTCAGGCAGGCATAAAATATTTTGGTACTGGCAGCTATGCTTGATATGGTACCTTTTTTTTAAAAGAAGAAATGGGCTTTTGCTTGCCAGGTTCAACGCAAAGCAACTTTTTAAAATATGAGAGCTAAGCACAGGATTTAAGTATCTTGCAAACCAAACAGTTAACTTGATTGTGCCGCTAGCATCTCATTGTCATGATCCTGGGTGATATCTTCAAAATGTAGCCACAATATTTGAAAGGGTAGACACTAGATTAGTAGATTCCACGTACCTTCTTAGTGACTTGTTAAGAGAGTACTTCTTAGCCTTGCTTTCAAAACTGCTGCGTAATATGCATGCATATCATTAGGCATCAAACTAAATGTGCATGTGTATTTAATTATACAGCTTCCAAGATAGTAAGGATAGTCACATTAAACATGCCTATTGTGACTGCCATTGTCTGCAAGGACATACGGTTTCCTACATCACTTGAACAGCATGGATCAGATGCTGTGGTGAGCTTGTTCTGTGGAACTTGTGTAATTTTGATTTCTGTTATAAAGTATGCTGATTTGGAGCTGCATTTTCTTCAAGACTATCCATCTTAGGTAATTTTGTATCAGTCATCTGGAGGTAATTCGGCATATTTGTTTGTTGCTCAGAGTATAAGCAGTATACTTTTCTTTGTGCTTGCTCAGGTAAGATTTTCTTGTTACCGTTGAGTAAATGGTGGAGGCTGTGTCGGTTTCTGAATGTAAGGCATTTAAGCCTAATTTATTAATGACATGCCACCTTAAATATGCAGTAATCAAGGTTTAACTTGAGTTATTGTCCCAGCTTTGATCTCTTTGAAGCACACGGATCCCGATTACTCCACTGCTTATGTGGAAGTGCAAACCGACACCTGCTTTTCTGGATATGGAATTGCCTTCACCCTTGGAAGAGGCACAGAAGTTGGTTAGTTGCTGAGCCTGCTAATTATGCTCACTGTATTTAGCTTTAAAATTTTGTTTCATTGATATCCAACATGATTATTTTTCAATGTGGATGCTTTGGGTGCACGAGCTTGTAAAGACGGTCAAAGGCTAAGAAAATCCTAACAATTGAGTTCCTGATCCTGCGTTATGCACTATGTATCATTGAAGCATGCTTTAAGGGCACTTGTATGTGTCATCATTAGACGAGACATTGTTAATTTGTGCCTTAATATGAGCTTCTTGTACGTATTGTATCTTATACCTTCATGTACCAGACTGAAATAGCAGCAAGCCCAGTAACTGTGTGCTAGTCCAAGTCAACGGCAGCAGCGGCAGCAAGTTTGGCTCACGACAATAGTAAAATGGCGTTTTTCCCATGCAGAAGATAAGCATGGATGATAAAAAATGGAGTATAATAGTAATTTTCTCGTGTTTTCTTGTAAAGCAGGAGATGTTCAAATGAGGCAAACAAGGTCTGCGAATCTTGCTAGACGTGGCAAAATTAGTTTAGCAGATAAATGTAGACGTGTGGTGGGTTTCTATTGTGTGTAACTTCATCAGTTGCTAGGGCGACAGCCAGTCCCAAGCCCAAATACAGGAGGATGAATGGTGTCTGTAAGCACGGCCCATACAACTGCCGCTGATATTTCGTGGTTTTTCATCTTATTTTTGTCTTAATTGATTGCGATAAGGTTTTTGTTGAGGAATATTGTCAGAATCTATATCTAGCTAAACCTTCGCTATATCTTAATCTAACTAGTGCGATCTATTACCTCGACTTACGTAT
>QQSS02174811.1:0-15215 GCA_003687565.2 Craspedacusta sowerbii | reverse complement strand
TATATATATATATATATATAACAAATATATTATTATTATTATTAATATTATTATTAATATTATTATTATTATTATTATTATTATCATTATTATTACTATTATTATTATATCCTTGTGTTTATAAGTAACGCCCATGTTTCAAGTTTTTAATTATGCCTGAAGACGACTAGAGCGTGTATATATTTATACATACATACACATATATTATATGCATAAATATAATATATGCAAATAAATTACATACATGGTTGTGTGTATAATAATAGCAGTTACTATCATTATTACTAATAATAATCGATATTATTATTATTGCAAGACAAAACAAAAGCGATTACGTGAAGCTAAATGCCAAAAAAACAAAACACTGACCTTCTGTCCTGATAATAAGACCTTTTCGTCCACAGTTTTTCCTATGCCCTTCGCGATACCTTTCAGAAATTCTTTAGTGTTTTTGCCCCTCACGTTAAGCTGCGAAGCAGAAAAACAACAGGAATAAAGTTCCATAAAAAGTCTATGAAGCTTTCTTGAAGCGCATCCTAGAAGGGTGCCTAACTCTCAAAATCATACCTGGACGACGGATTGGGTGCTTTCTAAAAAGCAGGGTTTGAGATATTGGGTGGGTACACAATGGAAGCTTCCAAAAGCTTTATGAATTAAACTTCACCGAAACATTCCAAATGGATCTTCAACCGTCACTACAGTATATGCTTTTTCATTTTCTTTATGAAAACAATGCTGTAGTAGTGCCTGGCAAAAGGTGAAAATTAGCTACATAGAACAAAGTCTTGATGCAAACGCTAATGGCTGATTTGCTGACTAATTGTTTCTTGAGGCAACCCGGTCAGGGATCATTTAAGTAGTTGGGTCCACTATTTGTCATATTTCTACCAAAAATGTATAGGCAAGGCTTGCCAAAGTAACTCGATGAACTTGAAATATCTGAATACTTACATCCTCTTTATACTCCAGGAAAACCCTCAGGTTGTGGTCATTTCGCAGTAGCGGATGGGCAGCTAATCTTGTAAGGAACACTTCATGCATAGCTACTGTCTTCTTGAAGGTGGCAAGGTACTCCCTATATAATGCGGGATGTACACTTAATGGCTATAGGGACTTAAGGGATATAAATTTAAGTTTCATAAAATGCAAGACATGTACGATGTATGTAACGAATACATTTAACACAAACTACAAAAAAAGTTGAAATTAAAAAATTGTCAAGTCTTTTTCATTTACAATATTTTCTGAAGACAGCATTCGCTTTACCTAGTAACGCGTCTATGATAGCGTTAGAACAATCCCAACTTCATAAACGAATAAGCATACAATCAAACGCAAAATTTATTAGACAAAACCATTTCTCTCGTTAACAAATTGAGTCTAACAATACCTTACTCAACTACACAGAAATTTCACGCTTAGACGTAAGAATATTCTTACGCTTCAAGCTCTTGCTTCATTTTTTGGAACTCTTCTTTTGTCATAGTTACTTCACCTATAGTAAAACGTGTTTAAAGTGCATGAATAAGCCAACAAATGCAAACTAGGCATCACCATCTACCTCATCCCCATCTTCCTCCTCCTCCTCCTTCTCATCCTCATCATCATTATCATCATCATTATCATCTTCATGTTCATCACAACCCTCCTCCGAATACCGCACGGTTAAAGAGCTCAGCAAAGATGGCCCAAAAATGAGGTCTCAATGGTTGAGTGGTCTACACAGACATTCTAAGCCTTAACCGTCACCTTATCCCGAGGGGATAGTGTTTATTAAAAAGCACATAAGGGAATTGCTACATTCAGATTGCTTGAAATGTTAAGTCCAATTCATTGCTCCGTACAGCTTGATATTCTTGCACCATAATCAGGAGCAACTTTAATATAAGCTTTAGTTACCAACACTAAAATACCTTCACTAAGCGTTTGCAGCTTTTCACGGCTTGCATCAAAATCAGGCCTGGGTGGCGGGGGTGGAATCTAACAATATAAACCAAATGTTGCAATAAGGACTACCCTGCCCATGCAGCATCTAGCCTCGTGAAATACGGAAAGCCATAAGGAAATTCTTGGACTTCAGTATAGCACAATGGAAAATCAGGAGAAACTTAACAATTTCATGACATAACTGACAAAAAACTCATGTCACATTATGCACTAAGTATAAAACTTCAGTAAGACTTACATTTTAACAGATTTAAGTAACAAAAAACACTTACAATTATGCCAGCATACTCTTCATTTTCTATAAAGCGCTCATGGAGCCAGATGAACTCTTCATGCTCTCGAATTACAGAAAATTCAGTTCCCTGAAACTCTTTAAGTTCTGTCTGCAGAATAATAGAAACCTTTTCAAGTCAATTTCAATAAAAAATTTTCACCTGTGGCCAATAGCCGAAAAGTCTGGGAAAAGTCTGGGAAAAGTCTGGGAAAAGTCTGGGAAAGCCCTTTTAAAATTGTTCTCAAATGAAGCTTTGGTACTTATGAGAGTAACCACATCAAGCCATGACCTATCAAATACCATATTTCAAAATTGATAGTGTTGCCAGCCAAAAGGTCTGCCCACAAGGGTAAGAAAAAGGACAAGACAGAGAGAGAGGATCATTAATCCAGCTTTGCAAGTGTGCAATAGTTGGGGTCTGGTCACTTCGATCTGCTTCAAGTGATGAAATGGAAATACAGCCTAACAATGCATTTAAAACAAAGAACTACCTTTGTATGTACAGTAAATTTCACTTTTTCTCTCTCGCTTAATGCATCACTTATGTCTATTTGCAAAGTCTGATCCTCTAAGTCACTTGCGTGTGAACTTGAAGATCGCTCCTAAATAGTTAGAAATTAACAAACCAGCAACTTACTCCAAGTATAAAAATCAACATCATGGGACCAAAACGTCACAAACCACACAAGCTTTCACAGTTCTACTATACACAAGCATCTTGAAGATGACGAAAATGGATTATAATTGGATTCATCATAATATGATATGTCTTGCCAGAATAAACAGCAACCAATTTGTTGCATGCTAAATGCATTGCAACTGCTTGAAATGACTCATTCAATGCAAAGGTGCCCAGCCCTCACAACTTCAACAGTTGTGAATGAAGTTACGTGCCAAATGAATTTCACAGTATTTTAAAAATAATACAAGAAGGTTACATCTAAAATTAAAAATGAGCCTATAAAAGCCAAATTACCTCGGATGTCCCTGCCTGAATGAGATTTTGCGGGTCATCCTCTTCCTCAAGAAAAAATCAACAAACTGCAAATTTTAAATTAGTCAGGGTTATGCTGAGGTACCATATGCACATACAAAGCAGGCAAACAATTGCATGCAAGGCAATCACTAAATACAGATGGACATCAACATAGTAAATTGCAGAAGGAAACTACATCAAAGTAAACTTTTTAATAAAAATAACCAGGTTCCACAGTTCTATAGCTTTAAACCTCAGACGACATCAGTCACAGGCCCGTTGAAAAAATTCAAATAATTCTATGAAAAATCTTTTTTTTTTCAAATTCAGCACAGAAAGCAATCATACAATGGCCAATAAGAAGTTAAAGACCCTTTACCTAAGTGGGACTCACAACAAATAAGAATAGCCTGGTAAGCACGATATCAAAGGAATTGAATGTGGCTTTTCACGTGAGTATAAGTTAACAAGACTATCTGTATCCACATCAATAACACTTCTGCTATGCCTGTGTGTGGCAGTGTAAATGCCACACAATATGGTTATTTCAACAGCTATAGAAGAACAGAGACGTTATTAAACTTCATCAAATGCTTTAACATGCCATTATTTGAGAACCAACATAAATGCATCATGTAAGGTAGGACAAGTTACAAAAAATTCAATTACTGTTATATACATTTAACACACATAATTACTAAAAACAATATCCAAGTCAAAAACAGATTCACAGCTTAGAAATGTTCTATGATATAATCATATTATAAACAACAAAACTACACTTCACCTATAAATACCAAATCCTCCTTGAGATTTTCTATTTTAAAGATAGCAAAGGAAATCCTAGAGACTTAATAGTGCATACATTGCCAGGGTGCTGGAAGTTGTGCCACAAAATTAGTCACACTCTATTGTACTCAAAACTTTGGCATCGCACAAAAGCAGAGTTTTAAGATGCCCAATTTTCTTTGCACATAAGCTGCAGATGCTGATATTGTAATAGCCATGCTATCTCATATTTGTTTGCTCATAACAGCTAAACTGTTTGATCGCACATTCCCATTCTGAATCAAGTCGATTACAATATAGGCAGCACACAATTAAGTGTTCGTACTTAATGACTGCCAGAAAAACACCTTAAATTGTTTGGTCGACATTAATGAACTTAAAAAGAGGAATATTAAATTACCGATTTTCTAATGGCCAATTATGTAAACATAACAGCAGCTCAATACTATTCAAGAAGTCTTCAAATATCAAAACTTTTGCTCACATCTGTTGCATACACATTTGAAGCCATCCCAATTTTTTATATTTAACTTAGAAGACTTTTGTTGGCAATGACTTAAGTGCGTTCCAAGCTAGAGATCTCTTGCTTCCTGAACTAAAAGTAGCTTTGTTTAGCTTTGTCACAGCAGGGCGAACGCTTGTTTTTGGGCATTAAGAAATTTCTTACATATACACTGGGTTCATATTGTTGATTGTTTTAAAAAATTCTAAGCATAAGGTATGTAGTCTTCAAACTTCCATTGAGTATTTATGAGAGATTTCAAGTAGGTGATCGTAAGCGGCTGAGTAATTACTATATACGAAATGAAGGGCTCGATCTTGCAGTTTTTCAATTTCATGTGTATGCTGATAGCGCATTGTTGTCTGCAAAATTGTGCATGTCGGTATTTTCAATACATAGTCTGAGGCAATTTATGAATATTTTAAAAAATAAAGGGCCTAAGATGGAGCTTTGAGATCATCCCAACGACATCTGTTGGCATGCACAGCATTTGCCGTCTAAGTGAACCACTTGTTCTTGTCCTATTAAGTACAAGTATATTAAGCCAGTGTGTCAATGTTTAGTCTGTATACCCCAAATTTTGCTATTTAAAGATCTTGTGGTAAGCAGTTAAAATCCTTTGATAGATTCATCATTACCGCACCAACTACGTATTTCTTATTGAGTTTTTTCTCCAGGCCTCTAACAATTAAATTAAAACATGTTGACTATTATAATTTCTTCTGTATGTGTAAATCTATATTCAAATAAATCCTTTGATTTCGCTAAGCACAGCTTTCCAACAGCCGAAGAGACGACAGCCAATCAATCAGCAATACATACCATCATTTTCGGACGAAAGCGCAGTCACCAGGACGTACAAAATTTTATGCATTTTATTATGATGCATATTACAAGGAGAACCTATGTTCATTGTCAAAGCCAAGGGTAATCATTCCTGATGAGATGGCCCCAATTCAATGTGCATAGCCAGCCTTAAGAGGCCAAGTACCAGCTCAACGCCTACGTAACCTTCAATTTCTTTCCATCAAGTTTTTAACTTTGGTCATAACAAACCATCTAGGCTATAGGGGCATACGACTATGAAGCAACTATAAAACAAAAATTAGCATATTCAAATAAATCTTTTGATTTCGTTAAACACAGCACTCCAACAGCCAAAGAGACGGCAGGCAATCAATCAACATACATACCATCATTTTCGGACAAAGGAGCAGTCACAAGGACGTATCAAATTTTATGCAGTAGGTATATGCGGAAGGTGTATGCGGAAGCTGCGAGTGTCTGCGTGCGTGGAGCATCCTGCATGGCTTCTTTTTTGTGTGCCCCGATTCATTTCCGTTGTTCATCCTTATCCGTATAATACTTGCAATTATATTGCTATTGCATTAAAAAAAAAACACGCCACCTATACTTCTGTATGGATCGAAAGTATTATAACATGTAGAAACATGAAAATACTCCATCCAATAAAAAAAAGCGTCTCCTAGGTTATGAATAGGAAACCCGGGTTTTCGCCCCATTTGTCCCGCATAGGATTTGTCAGGCAATGCCATGGTGGGTGTGTCTTGCAGGGATAGCAACAATAACAACGGTATTTATTTCTCTCCAGAAATGTACCGTACAGGACAAACCTCCAGCGCTCCAAAGTTCTAAATACAATAATTAAGCTAGTGTCCTTGCGTGTCAAAATGAAAAGCAATACTTTCAAAACTTAACGTGCCCTGGCTATCGGATCGAGGAGGTCACCTTGGGATAAGCACCAACGCTTCAGTGTAAGATACGCTATTGATTGTGAGTATTTAAAGACCAATAGAAAGGGAAAGAAGAAAAATCAAACAACAGCGATGAACAAACCGAAGAAACAAGTTCTTTTGAGTATACTAGTTTGAATCCTACTAAGAATCGACCACCTAATCATTAATGTAATACATGCGACCTCATAAAGTCCTGGCTAACTTTATCAAGTATTGCTTATTATTCTCGCTACACTCAA
The DNA here is from genome assembly GCA_003687565.2 of Craspedacusta sowerbii. Taxonomy (NCBI): domain Eukaryota; kingdom Metazoa; phylum Cnidaria; class Hydrozoa; order Limnomedusae; family Olindiidae; genus Craspedacusta; species Craspedacusta sowerbii. The sequence continues at coordinate 8,731 of QQSS02174811.1, read as the reverse complement.
TAGAAAAACGGCTACCGTGCAGAGATTCGCGGAAATAAGAGAACGTCTTTAGTTAAGAATATCGGAACTATAGCATAATGCCAACTCGCACCCTGTAGTAAGCAGCTTCATAAAATGGAAACGTATCGGCATCTTTCGTGCAAGTCAAAATAATGCGTGATAATGAAAAAGTAAAGAACATGCAAGAACACAGATAACGAATTTAGTTTTTACTTGACAATCCCTTAGCAAACATTTGGGTGAAATGATGGACGTGGTAGACGTCATCTAATAAACAACCGTGTCGCCAAACAATGCGCAAATCAAGTCCATAAATAAAAATTATAATAATAAAAATTAATAATAATTTAATCAAAACGCACACTAAGTATTTTTAGCCGAGAATAGAGTTTTCAGTTCTATTTGGAAGGTCTCTTTGGAAGTAGTGAACTTAATATTAATCTCGGAAAGACGTTTATATAGAGATGCACCTTGGAACTTAAAGCTATTAGTTCCATTTTTTCTGTTCGTCTTGATGGTATAATAAGTTTTGGACAATTCTTCATACGATTTTTCAGAGTAGGCGCACCATATATGTAAAATTGACGGAGACACTTTGGAATATTTATATTGTGCCAGTCATGCATCAAGAGGCAAAGTTTATGCTGAATGACATCTTCAGTTTTAGTATTTTTAATCGTGAAAAGAGTGCAGACGTTGGCTCCTGAAAATCAGAGAAAGATATTATTCATATCGCTTGTTGGTGAGGTTTCCCGATTCGCTTTAGATCTTGTTTGTCGGAGAGACCCAAGGCGAGGCACCCGTAGGTCATGTGGGTGTGAAATAAACTGCAGTTGAGTGCTCTTAAAGTTGGAGCATCAACGTAGTGCCGTATGTTAGCTAAAAGCCCTTTAGCACGTGAAAGTTTTTTTGAGAGTTCCACAAGATGGGTTCTCCAAGAAAGGTGAGGGTCCAATACAGCAACCAAATACTTTTCTTTATTGGACAGAAATACTCGTTTATTATTAATTTTGATAGAGAGCTCATAATCGATCTTCTTGTTTTTTGGGCGAAAGAGAACGGCTTCTGTCTTACCCGCGTTAAGAGAAAGACGATTGGTACATAGCCAGTTAAGCATTTGTGGGATTTCTCGCGATGAAAGTGCTTTCATTTTTTTCAGTGACCTATTATTGAGTAGGACGACTGTGTCATCCGCAAAGTGTTGTACAAGGCCTGCCGCGAGGCAATTTCTAAAATCATTAATGTAAATAAGGAAAAGTTGAGGGCTCAAGGTGGATCCTTGAGGCACTCTGTACGTGCTTCGGAGTTCTCGTTTTCAATTGCTGCACACTGCCTTCTTCCACATAAATGCGACCTAAACCAGTTCAGGGTGACACCGTGAATGAGGTATATTTCAAGTTTACTTAATAGAATATCTTGATTGACGGTATCAAGGGCCTTAGTTAAGTCAAGAAATAACCCACAAACAAATTCAGCACGTCATAGTGAGTCCTGTAAATTGCTAACTAAAGTAACAAGTGCATGATCAGGCGAGTGCTTCTTCTGAAAACCGAATTGGAGTTAATGAATTAGTTCGAATCGTTCGAAAAATTCCAATAGGCAGCTAGACATTGCCTTCTCTATAACTTTACTAGTATTAGCTAATGGAGAAATAGGTCTGTAATTACTGCTATTTTCTGTAGAGCCAGATTTATAGACTGGTGTAACTTTCGCTAATTTTAAGAGTTAAGGGAATGTGCCTTGTTTGAAAGATTCGTTTATTATAAATGAAATCAGTACAGAGAGCGGGGACCAACCTATTTCAAGTACTAGACGACTAAGAATACTGACGGGACCAAAAGATTAGGTAATATTAAGTGAGTTCATGATATTCATCACCTCATTAGGTTTGGTAGGTGTTCAAAAAGGCTATGATTAGCAAAAGGTGGCATGTATTTCCTGAAATTAGATGTCAAAGCTGGTGTTTCAGCGCTTAATAGTCTTTCACCGACAGAGAAAAAGAAGTCGTTGAAAGCAGTAGCTATATTTTTCGTTTCACTAACCAGGCATTCGTTGTAGTCACAAATTGTTGTGGTCATTAACTTGTGTGCTTTTTAGCAAGGTTTAATTGCTGACCTTATGCCATCCCAAATTCTCTTTACGTTACTCTGATTTTGGAGGAAGACATATATATAATAGAGAGTTTTGCTCTTTTTTATCATACAAACAATGGAGTTTCGATGTTTCTTGTAGTTCGCATACATTTTAATTTTCTTTTGCTGGTTAGTTTCTTTCGTGTATTGTTTTAAATAATTATCTCTCATTTACATAGCCTGTAGTATTTGGGTTGTAATCCAAGACTTCTTTTGTAGACTTACTTCCTTCGTTGACAAAATTTTGTATGGAGACATTATATTTGAAATGTCCGTAACTTTATTTATCAGACAATTTGTTAAAGTGCTGGTGTTAAAGTGCAGGGATATCACATGTTTCGCTGATGGCGGTGGTGTAAGCTTTGTTGATGCCTTCCCTGATCTTACCAGACTTTGTTAGGGTGTTGCCTTGACTCCGTACCAGTGTCTCGTCAATTAGGAATATGCCTTCGTTATCTAAGGGGCATGTGCCACGTTTGCCCTATGTACCATGGTAAGGGTCCCAAAAGTACTTTAGGCATGCAGGTTTGGAATATCTTAAGGCCTCTTGTATTTCAGTTGCTAAACAGTTGCAATCTGCAAGGCAGGGGATTAGACTTTCAAAGAGTAAGGAGCAATTAGTTGTGCTGAACTGATGGTATTAAACTTAGCAGCTATCACAAGAGTTTCAAAGTTGCACTTTCAAAATCAAAGAAGTTGCATGGTTCGTTGTATGATGCTGGGTGTTTTAGTATAAAGTAGAATAAATTTGGTTGAGAAGGCGAAGTAGTGTTGATTGTAACAGCTCCACCTATAGTATAAGCACACAGACACTTCACCGCTTGCAACGTTGCCTTTCCATCTGCTGCGGTCGAGCACACTTTTAAGGTCCTTAGGTAGACGTGGTTTAAACGTTGTGATGTAAGGCAGATTTGATAACTGAGTTTCCAGTGGTAATTCTGATTGTTGCTATAGGCCTTTCATGACAATTTCTATGCCTGCTCCCTGTCTCTAAGTGTGTTTGTTGTTTGAATGCAAGTATCTCTGACATGATATATTAAAGTTCTGGTTGGAGTACAGTATACGCATTTCCTTAGCCATTCATGTAGTTAAGTGGCCGCAGGTTTAAAATAATGTGAAACTGCTATATAGAATGATTAGAGGGTTATGCTTTAGAGGGATTGGCCTTTGAATGGGTATTTACTGCATGAAAGAACTCTATTACCACAGTCAGATAAAAATTAAAAATCTGGTTGGGTGTTCTATATTACACTTTGAGTTATAAAGAATTTGGTTGTCCGCTCTTTTGTTTTTGCTGTGTCTTTTTATTATTATCAGATGTGTTACATCTTTTCATGCCTATGCATGTTGGCTGAGCTTCTAATGTTTACCTGGACTAGGGTTCATGGTGCTCATGTGTTTATGTCGTTACTTGCTTACTTATCTATTTGGCATTTACATTGTTGTATATGTGTGTTTCATAGTATTTCTAGAGGATTCTGTGATAGAGGATTTGGAGTATTATAATTTTTTTACGAGGGGTTCAGCGTATGTACTCTAGAGTCCTGAAATAGGCAGGCCTACTAAGGTATTCCATGTTTCTAGGCCCGGGCACTTTTAGTTCATAATTGCGAAAAATTTTCCTTTTCAACAATTGGATTGATGGATAACAATTTATTTTATTGTTAAATTATATATGGATTATGTTTTGTGCCTGGACTTTGGCCTATTCTCCCTCATATTGCACATTTGTTAATGTTTGACTATGTATTGTTAGCTGCAGAAGTTACTAGTTGCTGTGCGATGGCTTGACACTAATCCTGTGTCAGCTCATAACTTGTGCTACTTGTACACCTCACTACACAGTTCATGTCTCAAAATGCTGATACTGCCATAGATGAATAATTAAGTTTCCTTCTTAGCCATAACTCTTACTGACTCCATCCTATCCATGCTGACTCCAGCATACTCATTTCACTAGCTCACTCAAAGTTTTTTCCAAAATTTGTTACATTCAAGTTTGTCTACTCTTTTTGTGTGAGCGTGGCAGCACCATGTAGCTTTCATTTATGAGCCCTAATGTTGTCTATGGATTTTTCTTGTTATGCTACAACCGTATCATTTACAGTGATTTCCAGAATGGAAAGTAAAAAGATGATTTGTTGCCAAGTTTTTTGTCGGCCTTCAGAAACTGTCGAGTATTTACTAGTGTTATTTGGATTGGATGCACATGCACTCAGTTTAAATTGTGTCATTCTGCCTCGCATGGCTGCTGTTTGGATATTAGTGAATGTTTCTAAGCGCAATTTTTTTATTTGCAAATCATGTTTTAGATACAAGTACTTTGCTGGCCGAAAGTTTTGTTTGGCAGTTGTCGCCGGTTGGAAGCTCTGACCATGAATTCTCCTTTTTCTCGGTTGTTCTCAAATTTTTTCCAGGGGGTACGATGCACACAGGTAAGGTTTTCTTTCATGTATTTTGTCATGGTTATTCACTGTCAGACATGTCTTGCTATTTGCAAGAGACTGAAAGCTTAGTCAAAGTAGCCATTGAGGCACACATTTTCCTTTGAGAAGAATCTTTTAACTCCGTAACCCTCATAGTGTGGTTGCATTGTTGTTGGTTGTGGTACACATATGCTTTCCAGCTGCAGTTATCCATTTGTCTAATGTAGGTTGTAGTCAACATCGTTCAGCGGCCTTACCATCATGTCCGGCCGGTGGTGAAGCATAACCTATCGAAACCCGAGGTTGATCTAACCAAGCTTGATCCTAAAGGTACCTTGCTTGCCTGCAAAGGTTTTTTTCGGGTTTCTGGAGTCCTGCATGTTGTAGCCGTTTCTCACTTGGCGTGTCGGCAGTTACATAATGTCTTGTTTTCTTTGGCCTTATTCCCTAGGGATACTTTAGCTGATTCCCCTTCCCTGTGATATGACACGGCCTGTCAGTCCCTTCGACGCGATGCTTTAGGCAGAGCTGGTAGATAAAAATTCCAGATCCGTTTTGACCTCTAATGTTATTGTTCTCATTTTGCTTCTTTGCGACTTTTTGGTGTTATGGTGCTACTAAGGAGGTTTAATTAGATCAGAGTGTGCACTCTTTTTGTCTTCCAATGCACAACGTGAAGCCATTTAGCGTCGCAAGCTTCTATGTTGGTTGACCCAAAACATTGCTATCTCGAGGACGCAATTCAAAAGAAGGCGAAACAGTTGTTCAAAGACAAGCAGTTCGCATGCCTAACTCCACAGAAAAAGAAGCATGTATCAAAAATCAAATAAGGCTTTCAGTACTTTGATGCAGTACATCAGCCGACAAATCAGATTAAAAGTGATAGAGGATCAGGATCTTTAAGATCAATGAATTGTAAGCAGTCTTCTGGGAACTGCATTTAGTAGGCCAGTAGTCTTTCATTTCATTCTTGGTACTAAATGTCGTGTTAATAACGACTTGCATATATGCTCTTGTTTCCGAAACCGCGATATTCGTCTACTCAGCATAAACAGTTTTCGAATGCTTGTAGGTAACTTTAACAAGAGCGATTGAAGGAGACTCCAGAAATTTCGAAGTTTGGCTGAAATCCATTGATATCAGATACGGACCATCTAAGGAGTTGAAATTTTTGTCGACTACGAGAAATATGAGTTGCTTTCGCCATCTCTCTCGCGTTGGCGCTTTGCTTTGAAATTCATGGGACAGCATGAACTCCGTTGGGCCACTAAAGGCTATGCTTCTAATCCACATTGAGCAGTTTGGAAGCAGATTAGATTAGGGTAGACTTGAGATTTTTGCGTAATTCCGAAGTATAACCAAGTAGATAAACAGCATTGACCTCTTCTCACGGTGGTCACTACTAGGACCAACCGCAATCATTGGTTGAACCAGGTGGTCATTAATTTATTGCTCATCCATGTTTTCGCTCATCCATGAGTACGCGGCGTAGCGTAGAGCTTCACAGACAATGGCTTCTCCCAGCCGTATGCACAACGCGCTATCTTAATTATGGCTGACATCCTACCTAGCCTAACATTAATTAAAAGCGCGCCTCCCGCGGGAAGCGTCTAGAGAACAGAGATGATTTCCACGAGAGTTCATTTGGGACGGATTGGATGGTTGGGTGGGGTGAAATTGAGACTTTCCTAGCGATAACACATTTTAACTGCCTGTCAAAGTGATGCTTATACGATACTAGGTAATAGAAAGAGTCGATTTTGCCAGAGCTCCCATCATCTTTCATGCTTATGTAAACTAGCTAGAATTTGTCCTGAGACTTGGGTGGCTAAAACTAAGCTTTTCAGTTTTTTTTTTACTACGGAGGGTAGTACTTGCCGATAATTAATATAGCTGGTTCAATAGCGATTTCGTAAGCAGCATTTTAGTTAGAACTGAAGCGCCTTCTGGAATTGGGCAACTGGTAAAAACCGAAAGACCATCGCTATGGGAGCCGCATGCAAAATAAGCCTTGGTAACAAAATAAGCCTTAATACCTTAGAATGTGCAAAAAATAAATAAATAAATAAAAATTACGGAAAATAAATAAATAAAAAGAAGCTGCATCGGACGGAGCAGCAGCATCAGTTCTGCGTTGAAAATATTAATCTTGTCGAGCTGCCAGAACGAGCCAAAGAATTTTTTTTTTAAAGGCATTAAGAAATGCATTCGATGGAATGCCATGCAAGGGTGGATTTTGTTGGAGAGTTATCGAGTTTTCCAGCGACCTCTAGAGGCGTACACGCACTAGACTCGGTTACTAGGAGTGAAGGCAGAGGAACTCTCCAAAATTCCAAAGATGCGCACGACGAAATTCGGCAATGGGTCTCTGCGCCAAGTTGGCCCTAAATTGCTGAACGAAGTCCTTGATATGAAAATTAATATTAATCTAAGCAGGTCACTATTTGAAAGACATGCGTGTGCTCTTCTCTTAGCTAAATACTTTTTTTTCATATCTGACAATGGTCTCCAAATATAATTGCATGTTAAATTCATCAAGGGATCTTGCACCTTCTGGACCACATCACATTTGGTTACATTACATTACTTGACATCCACATTTGTCCAACTGGGGATTATATTGCAGGTACTTGTGTATATTGTATTGTATATTTTAGACAAGCAAATCTACAACGAAGCTACAGCCCAGAAAATTATATCAGCTGTTGGTAGTCCGCTAATACATTTTAAACCTTTCTTGAGAGCCGAAGGGTACTTCTTGCCTGCAAAAATGTACCTCACTTGGAAATACTTCACTATCGTAGGCTTTGCATCATGATCAAGCGCACATGACTGCAAGGAAGTGAAAACGTCCCTTTCAACGGGAGACCCGAGTGAAGCTTGAAGCAGCTTTTGAAACTCCATATTTGAAATGTGTAATAAGAATAATTGATTTAGAATTTTTTTTTCTGCAGTCAAACAAAAACTTAAACATTGCAGGAAGGTATACATAGCCTGCAATATAAGAAACAATTGAAATAGTCCTCAACTATTGGACTGATAAATTTATGACCTTCACTGACTGCATGATGTCCTGCACGTTTCTTTCAAAAGCATAAGCACTGAAAGCATTAAGCACAGGGACACCTTCCAATCGTAGATAATTACCACACATTGCCTCCTGTATTTCATTAAGTGTCAGAAGATTTTTCTCTAAAAAACTGCTTAAATGTTGATTCTTATATCCATCCACATCCTATTATCACATCCACACATACTTCTATCTTGCCAAAACATCTCAATATGGGCCTGACTGAGTTTATATATGTTAACAAGAACTTAACTGCTGATACACAAAAAGAAGCCCATGAAACCAAGCTTTTGGTTACTAGCAATCAACTTAAAACAATTTCTAGCCTCTTTCAGATACACAATATATGCCTTAAACCTTCTAAAAAATTCAGCTATCTTGACTGCATATTCCCTAAAGATGAGCACTTAGGAGTTGAAAGCTTTCAAGTTCCTGAAATAAAAAATATTTTTAATTATTAGTTATAGTTATTAAATACTTGGACAAAATATATCGCTTCTTTGCACATTTTAAACTCCACAAATCCTTTGTTTAGATACAATGACAGAGAATATGCGACAGAAGCAGTATATGAGCAGCTAACTTCGATTTCATTTTTTTCCTGTACCACTGGATCTTTAAAGCTGTCAATTTCTTGGCAGTGTGCATGCCTACAGTATCCGGTAGCTTTTGGCGCGCTGCAATAAAGTCCCATTTCATCGTATTTGAGTCAGCAAAAACAGATTTCATAGTGCCTGAAGTGTTTTGACCAGTTTCAACCAGTGACACAGATATGGAGAAACATATACGGGCTCCTTTATTGTTGGAAGGAACTAGATATTTCTTCATCACTGGTGATTTGCTTTGGTGTTCTCGGATGTGGGAAGGAAATAGGTATGTTTCAGTCACGGGTAGCTCCTCCTCACAACGTTTTTCGTGACAACTGGTTGCAACTGGACCAGTGTCTGATCCGACATAAAACATCAATTCACCATCTGACATTGACACTTCTAGCTTTTTAAGACATTTTCCGTGACCACTGGTTGTCCCCTGGACCAGTGTCTGAACCGACATGTATATCGTTAAGCCCGATTTGGAAACATTTGACGACTGGCTAGGCCAGC
>QQSS02174789.1:0-15219 GCA_003687565.2 Craspedacusta sowerbii | reverse complement strand
AATAATGTATACGAGTTTGTATATAAATAGGTGGAGTAAGATGAGGAGAGGCAGAAAAAAACAGTACGGCAGCACGACCCTCTGTCGGTCATATATTATACCGGCATAACTGTAGAATATAAAAGACGATAGAGACAGTCTTATAGTTGCATGTCTTATTTGAGATAAATTTACTTACATTATAACTTTCGGTTTCCTATATACGATCCTATATACATTCGATCGACAAAGTGATTGATTTGGCGACTTGTTTGATAATGGTCTAGCTAATTTTTTTTACCTGAATTATATTTTGGCAGAGTATAGATCGTGTTATCCTTCCTTACATTCTTCTCTCGCCTTGCGAATGGTCTGCGATGTTGTAAACGACCGTTTCGTTCGTTATCACTCTGGATCATGTAGACTCAACTTCTCGTTAAACGTTGAAAGGTTGATCATGCTTCTTCAATGAATCAATGTTTCGATTTATTCGTGCCTACTATGCTTCAAAGTATTATAGCCACGTGGAAATGACGCACTGATTTAGACTGAGGATAAAATTTGCATTAGGTGTACTCTTTTTTAGTGCGTGCTCTCATTGTGCTTGCCAATTATAAATGCGAACTCAGATTTTGGTGGCATTCTCAACCTGATTAGCCCTGAGGCGATAGAGGATGCCTCCGTCTTCAGTAAATGCATTTTACATTATAACTTTTTGCGTCGAGTTAACTTGTTGTTTCTCGATTTCTTTGTAAGAAGCGTTTCTGGGGAAAAATAAGCCTTCTTGTTTTTTTGTTATTGTTGTTGTTTTTGTGTGTATTTGTGTGTGCGTTCGTGTGTATAGAAAGACACTGTCCAGCCCACGCAATCTTGTTCTCCCGCAGGAGGTTTTCACGATGTTCAGCCCTCTAGAAAGATGCTGACATTGCCGTCAAATCTTAAAAAGCAGCTACTAATAATGCGAGTTAGCGAGTGACCTAAGAGTCACCAAATCATTAAAAAAAAAAAAAAATGGAAGCGTCTTTCATGCTAATTGGCAAAAATTTTAGATGATAGACTGCAGTAACATGCACCTTTTCTTAGATCCTTTGCTTCATGCTTTTCCATAAAGAGACTGGATTAAGCAAACTCTACAAAGGCAAATTTTCGTGCATTTGCATTTATGATCTGGAAAAGCTTAAGTACAAAACTCTAAGTTTACTACAGCTGAACTCTTTCATATTAGGATGCTAAGTGAGTGCTTTTAAAATTGCGTCTGCTGACTAGTAAAACTTTGCCAAGCTTTTAACAAGTTAAACTAAATGAAGATGTCAGTGATTTGGTAATTAAAGCTATCCATTGGGCTATTATTCGGATTGGTTTTCACTGATAGTTTTCTTCATTTTCAGCATAAAGTTTGTGGACGTAGGTAATCTTTTCTCCGAGCGATATCTTGTGGAGACATTCGGAGAAATGTGCTCAATCCTCTTTCATTTCTTATCTACATATATTTTATGACTACCTGGATAACAACAGTGAAACTGCAAATCGCTGGTCAGGTTTCTTTCTATGCTGATAAAAATATGCAGGCATGGACTAAATTTCATTCCTAGCGATATCCAATTCGAATTTTATTTTGCTCCAATAGGGACTTGATTCATTGCTCTTAAAAAGTTTCTGATGCTTTATTTATTCCGCAAAAGGAAATTTTCACATTGGTACCTGTAACTTTTGTCTTGAATGTTGACCCACCGCCTTGAAAGTTTGACCACTGTGGTCGATTTAATCATAAAATCGTGTTTACCTTCAAGATAGTATTTCTTTAGAATAAAGAATGCTCTTTTCGATTTGCTAGAATTTTTTTTACATTGCATACATTGTTGACTTGTATACATACAAGAGTTAAAAGTTTTTATTTAGGAGAAAGAACACTTCTTTCAATTTACGGGACATGTTTCGACAAAACCACACGATCTCCTGGTCTCCTTATTTAATTCCTTTATGCGTCTTCTTCGTTGTGCTTACCCTTAAACCGCTGTTTTTACCTTTACCTTGTTCGGTAAAATTTGACAAGTATACTTGATTGCTCACGCTTTTCTTTGGTGCAACATTTTAAGTGCTTTATTTATACATAAACGCAAACTATGAGATTAGAGTTGTAACAAGTCAAATAACAAAGCTAATAATTTTTGCGACGTATCGGTCCTTTCTAGGACCGTCTTCAGACTAAACGAACAACAATACCCACAAAAAAACATAATAATAATAATCATACCATGCAGAGCACACATCGCCAGAGTCACATATTCGAACTCGATTTTGTTGAAAATGGTCAAAGAAAGGACCAAAACGTCACAAATTATTAGCTTTATTCTCTCAAATAATAGAAAGCAATGAAATCTATAAAACCAGCAAAACGGATTTTTCTCATCTTGATGGGTGAAAAGAAAGAAGGCGAGATATATGGGATCCTAAATAGATGTCTCAGTCACTTAAACTTAAACCGAAAGCCGACTATTGCCTCCAAGTGGCTTCACTATAATCACGATCTTGTTAATTGCTATTGACTTTAACAAACTAAATTTGCCGCGAGGGAATCCCACCGGCGGACTGGGTTGCCAAGAAGAAGGCAGTGGTTAAACCTAAAACCAAACACGACGAAGAGTGCTTTAAATGGACAGTGCTTGCTGCTCTGTATCGCGACGACATCCGTGACCATCTAGGAACGTCTATAAACAATTTTGGATTCGTCAGCGTTGAAATACACAATGTAGGTAAGCGAAGTTCTGTTTTTTAAAGATAAACTACTCAGGTAAAGCAGCACATGTTCTATACGACAATAAGCAGTCAGTAGGGGTAGGAGTAGAAGATAGAACATAGAAGATAGATAGATAGTAGAACCCCGCATAAGTCCACCAACATCGCAGCTTCTTTTAGCCTGATACCATGATCCGCCCTCAAGCAGATCGCTGTTGCATATGAAACTCGCGTTGTGATCGAAGATGGACTGGAACCTAGTCAGATTTGGCGCGCAAGGAATGCATGTCTAAATCAGGTTACACACAGGTTGGAGCTAGTTTCGCGGGCATTATGCAAATGGTATCTAGCGATGTATATGCCCCCGGGTAGCAGCGGCATGTTTCTGTGCTGCGACTCTGAGCTTTATCAGGCCCTTCGAATTAGTTGAAACCCGCGCTAAAAACCCGGTGTCATCTTCTCCGAATCGTCCTTTATAGTTTAAAGTTTCGCATTTATTTGCCCAAAAATATTCCCTTGGTACGGGACAAAAAGCTTGAGTTGGTGCCGCAGAATGTTCTGCTTTAAGTCGATTTGCCTTACTCGCAGAGGCTGCTTGGGATAAGGAAAGCGCATCAATTGAATCCAGACTGCTGAGTTATGACGTGATGTTCGAACGTTGCCGTACGCAGATGAATGTTGGGCTCTTTACCACAAGGACTGGTCGAAACTTTATGTCCCCCAGATGCGATGCTTATTTTTTTCAATCCAACGAGTTTATCCGCTTTAATCGCGAAGCACTGAAATATGGACGCGGGGAGTGGGCCAGCACACAATCCGGACATGGACGCACACACTAGCTGCGGTGGCTTGGCTTGGTTTGGCCATAACTTCAGAATAGAAAAGGATCTTCAAGCGGTTCAAGCGTGTCTCACAGGAAAATTCTTTCCTCTGACGTATTGCGTTCTTCAGAAAGTATTTGATATGCTTGAGTGAGTCAGCCAGCGATGACTGAGACGCTTTAGAACAAGCACAGGTATTAAACCAACCCGTGGGTGTCACTCTACATGCTTCTATTTCTTCTCCTTTGCCCAAGAAGATTTTGACGTGAGTAACAGGTATGGCTTAGGCAAAGTAGTTCAAGCCACTGGCTTTGTTTGGCTACTTGTCTCCAAGCAAATTAAGCAAGTTGTGTGTGACTCAAGGTTGATAAATTTCCAAAGCGCAGCATTGTATATTCAGTTTGTGCAAGCTCCTTTCCTTGCTAAAAATCACTCTGCTAATCCTAACATGTCTTTTTGAGGAATTAGCAAGTCTTTCTTGCGCTAAAACGCCATGAGCTGAATCGACGTGCGCTGCAATGTATCAGCGCTGAATCGCGGTGCGCTCAAAAGTGACTGTGATAAAACGTGCGAGCTAAAATGAGGCGCGCTGAAATGTGTCTGCGCTAAATCATCTGCAGACCTAGCCAACTTTATGAATTTTTAAGATCAACTGATCATTTTGACGTCACTCCAATGGCGGTAAATCTAAGAGCACATGTTTTTTTTACGATACAATTAAATATGATCAATTAAATGTGAAAATATATTTTGATATAATTAGAAATTCCAATGAAATCTTTTGACACCAGATTAAAGCGAAAATAAAGATTGTGAAACTTCCTGAATTGTGTCGCTCACAGTTCATCAATTGGAAGTCGTCGCTGGAAAATATTGTGCCCACAAAAGTAGCTGAAAATTAAGCTTTGCACGCCCCAAAGCTGTCCTATTCGGACAAGTCCAATTACTTGAACTGCATTATCGACTACGTAGGCGACTTCAGATCTACAAATATGATCGTCGACTATGTAGACGACTTCGGATCTACGATAGACAAATGGTCCTAGCGATGCGAAACGGCTCTAGACAACTGAAATAACTGAGAGGGCTTTAGGGCCTACTGGACTTTCATCTGAGGACGTCCTACCGTATGAGGCGAAGCAAAAGATTGCTAGGCGCTACTTGATGAATTCAAATCTTTTGATGACTGGATTGCCTGCAACTTGAGTCAACTTGACTAAACTAAGTCTGATAAAGACAACGACCAATATCAGGATGAAACTCCAATGATTCCAGAGATTCAAGACTCTCCTCGTCAGGTAATTGAAGTACACCGAATCGATTTCCAGTTTTAATGTTGCACACGGTTAGCTGCTTCTTTTCCACATCTTCATCTTCATCAGCACCATCATCGTCCCACACCGCATCGCAATCGATCTTTATGGCCTTCAATTTAGATGTGTGCCATAGCCAGAAATTACCATGCGACAAGAATTCGGATTTGGGATGCACCTTCCTGGAGATCTTAAGGATGCGATTGTACAAGTAGCAGCCCATGGCTTTGGTTATAATGAAAGCCAAAGAACGACACACTTCCATAACGGCGAGACAGAGATCTTCGCCAATCTCCAACTCCCCATCTCTAATTTTTTCTGCCACGATCACAAAATATGCGAAAACATTTTTATCGCTTTTCCTCCAGTCTTCCACAACTGAATTTTCTGCAATAGGTGAAGCTTCAGTTGGAAAAATCACTGACCCACGATCTCTAGGAAAACGTTTCAATGTTGTTGCTACTTTTCTTGGCTGTGCAAATGCTAAACATCGCTGCAAAGACAACATAAAATTTAGCAAGTGTCTGACAGCTTCTGTGTTTGGAAATTTTCCCCGGTATAATAGACTTTTCTTATTTCTTTCAACGGGCTCTAAGTACAACCAAACGCCTCCACCCCACAATATGGCAGCATTTAAAACACATTTAAGCACCCCTTTGCCTTCTTTGAAGACTTGCATGAAAGTATCCTCAAAGTCTTTGTAGCTTATCGTTAAGTCAAGCAATTGAAGTTGAATTTCTCTCTCGTCTTTAACATACTTTTCTCCATCTGGTAAAGCATCATTTATCCTCTTCAGAGCCTCGTGCAATACTCTTTTGAGGAAACACTCAAACTCGGCAAGTATCCCGAGAATGGCAATCGTCCGAGCATTGTCATCCTTCGTTATTTCGGGACGTTGCGATGGCGTCATTTTGTTACGTCTGTGTCTTCGGTGACGCAGCCTGAGCCAACTTGCGCAAGTTTCTCTCAGCTGCTTGTCAGCGCTGATGAACGTCTGGTATGGTCGCCCCTGAAAAAAAAAAGGTCGGTGGTTTGCAGCAACCACAACCCGAGTATCGTACCTCAAACGCCATGTCCGTTTCGAGCAGAGCACATACTTGAAGCCGTAGACACTGTGTAAGGCTGGTGCAATATCATGCAAGAAAGCATTATTAAAGCATTTAAGCTTTGGTCACCTCAACAGCCTTTAAGAATAAAGTGAACGCAAGCTCTTTTTATTTCTGCTGCCTTAGGATTGGTGCTAACTTATATAGCAATGCCTGAATGCTCACTTACCTCGACGACAGTTTTGTCGGAATTAGAGACGGGTAGCTGGGATTTTTTTACAATGGCTTTTAGTTCACTCTTTTCCCATTCCCAGAATCGTCTACTTTGTAGGAAGTCCGGCTCTCCATGAAACGGCCAGTGTTTTGTAACAAAATCATAGATGTGGAAACCGAGAATCCTCGTCCAAATCAGAGCCAAAAAAGAGCACAATTCGTGGACGTTCAGGTAGAGACTATAGTCGATGGGCAGTATACTTGCTCTGATGTTTCGTCCCAACTGCACAAAATACTCAAAAATATTGTAATCCGCACTCGTTTCATCGTCCATGCTGTCTCGAGTTGCCGGCATTATCATATCGCAGGCATAATATGGAAAGTCCTTAAGGATCTCTTTCGCAGCAGTTAATTCAGAACCCTTGATAGCGTACATCAAAGCCCATACCACATCGGATAAATGCTTAATAATTTGAACACAATTTTTCTTCGGTAATTTTGCTTCGTAGTTGTGCGTATCGTCGTTCTCAGAAAATCCTAAGTGTAAGGTCGGTTTGTAGCGGTCTATTATTAATTCCAGCAAGCTGATCAATGGCTCGCATCTGCTTGCCGAAGGGTAGATTCCATCTTGACCTTCAGTACAGACAAGATGCTTCGAACTGCAAAATTCAAGAGAAAGATCTGAAATCAGTGCTTGTTCCACCAGTCTCCAATCGCTAAGTCCATTTGTCTGGTCTTCTTTCGAAAGTTCTTTTAGCAAGAGCTGAACTGCAGCATTTGCCTCTTCTAGCATTCCTTTAGCGTACGTGTCCAAGTTTGCGACTGTCTGCAGCAATGCAGTCTTAAGAAATGTTGTTAGACTGTCCGCAACGTGATTTGTTTTCCTTGTTAGTATATATTTAGACAGGCTATGTTGGCTACTGCTTTGTTCATTATCATCCTCGCCGAAAACCTGCTCTTCGGCTTTAGTTCTTAGAAATGGAAATGTTTCTTTCAAATCTTCGCAAGTTTTTGCAAATTGGAAGTATCCAATGCATGGCTCGTCCATTAGACCCCTTCTCTAAAATCAGGCTTTCTAAACATAATTAAATGACGTGCCAAATTACAAGAAACTAATAAGAACACAACATAGTTCAACGAGAAAGAGTAACCTTCTGCGCTGCTTATCAACATTTGGCTAGTCTACTTCAGAGCAGAATCACTTTATGAGTTATTCAAGGTCAGCAGTTCAGCTGATGCTTTGAATCATTATGCATAGGAAGGAGCTATCAAATGTGGTAAGGCATAAGCGAATTTCTAATTTATCCGACTGCATAATTAACCTAATGCATCAGCACTTGCGAAGTTAAGAACCCCAGAAAAAGAAAGAGAATTCCCTTGAGAGCTCAGTCCTTGATTCTCTCAGTCATTCATTCATTCATCCATTCATTCATTCATTCAGTCAGTCAGTCGGTCAGTCAGTCAGGCAGTCAGTCAGTCAGTCGGTCGTCAATCGGTCGGTCAGTCCCTTGGTGGGACGGTCGGTCAGTCGCCCGTTCAGTCGCTCGGTCGTTTGTTCGGTCAGTTGGTTGGTAGGTCAGTCGGTCAGACCTGCGTCATTCTTAGAAAAACATTGTAACAAAATTTGACCTTTTGTTGTTGTAACTGGCTGATTTGATTAACCTAATTGGTAAGGTTTACTTTAGAAGTGTCAACAGATCCATCTCAAAATTCCTTTACTCATTACATTCAGAATGAGCGCAATGTTAGTAAAATCTTACTGGGTAGAGGAAAGAAACGTTTGATCGTCTTTTTCATGTCATGCAGTGTACTAATGTCACGCCACAACAGCAGGGTATGTGCTCAGAGTGCGCCGACGATAAAGTGGCCGTGTTAGTCACATAATTAAGGCCGCGAGGCGAAATCGGAATGACACGTGTTGCTGTTAACGAAACAAAATTGGAATACAAGCTCATAGTAGATATGCACTTTCTGTGTTGTATTTAATCCGTAAAATTTTATTCCGTCTAATGTCTTAATTTTAAGTGCAATGTTTTACACCTTTTCGCGAGTTTTCTTTGGTTAACACGAACTGAAAGTCGTAACGGGCAACCATTGCGAATACGCGCATTGCACGAGTAAAAGCGACTCATTATTTGCGACCTCAGAACTTCTTATCCTTCAGACTATACTCTAACTATCCCCCTTTTTTTACAGTGGATATCAAATGGTTGTTGAGTTACGGTTTCTTCTCGCTGCTCTTCTGCTCGCCTTCTCCAACCACTTTCTCTGGTCTGCTTCGGTAACCTGCTACAGCTAACTTCAAAGCCGCAGCACGCCATTCCCAAAATTTGCCTTTGTTTAAAAATTGTCCGTGCTTTGTCCTCGCTGCTAAATCTGTGCTTACAAAATCGTAGATGTAAAACCCGACAATTTTCGTCCATGTACGGGCCAAGAACGAGCACGCGTTTTGTACATTCAAGAACAAATTATAGTCAGATTGTAGCGTATTAGCTCTGATATCTCGACCCAGCTGCACAAAGTACTCAAACATGTTATAGTACTCTTGGTCATTCTCCAAAAAATGGTCATCCGTTTCACAGAGATCAGGATATTTTTCAGTCATTTCTTTCTTTCCTTCTTTATCGTTTGTCTTCTTTTTCCCCCACCAGAAGATTTCACCGGGGTACAACGGGACATCCTTCAGTGCACCGTCAATTGTGGCGTCTGGACTTCCATGAACGAGAACGCACCGCAATGAATACAGTACATTGCACAAGTGATTTATGATTGTAAGACCATTCTTCTTGTTCATCTGCCCAAGCCAGGAGACAAGCTCGCCTTCCATAAACTGAAGCTTTATAGTGGGAACACGTCCCTCGATATCTTTGGATCGTACTTTTGTTTTGCTTTCCCCTGAATTCGTGCTTTTATCTGCGTTTGTTGATTTGTTCTCGTTCTGGTCTCCATAAACAATTTCATCTTTGCCGTCAACATCAGCAATTAATTCCAAAATTTTTGCTAATTTCTCGTTGATAGCTTGACTGCTTGCTTCATCTAATTTTTTTTTTGGATCATAGTTTTTTGAATTGTAGCCATCCTTTGGAAACACAACGTGCAGCATCGTCTTAAGCTTGTACGGCCGCATTGAGAGATCTGGTGCACATTCATCCATGTGCTCTTTAGCTTTCTTTAAGCTCAGCTTTATCTGTTGGTCGCCGCTGATTGCCACTTGTGCTTTGGTCTCACTGGTCGTCATTTTCTTGTTTTCTTTCTTTTGAGCCTTTCCACTGGATGCTCCACATTGCTTTTTTTTATCTATCATTTTCTTTGGCATCTCATCTTCTGCTTTTTCCGTCTCAACGTCATGTTTCTCCTCAGACAAATTATCACCGGTTGTTTTTCCTTGCGACGCTGTTGCTGGCTTTTCTTCTATATTTTTCTTGGGCATCTCATCTTCTGCTTTTTCCGTCTTAACGTCATGTTTCTCCTCAGACAAATTATTACCGGTTGTTCCTCCTTGCGACACTTTTGCTGGCTTTTCTTCTATCAAAAGCGAGTCGAAATGACGTGTAACAAATGAAAATGCTTCCTTGAACAGACACTGATAGAAAGTTTCTAAAGCAACTATTGAACGGATAATTCCAGACTGAATGAACACTTCTCTAGTTTCACCGATATGTCGTTTATCTCTTTTAGCAGACTTGCTCTGTGCTGCAAAGTGGCTTAGAACACCATGTGATTCTTTTGTTCCACCTGCAATTATCCCACTTTGTGGATTCATGGTTGAAAAGGCATCTTGCAACCTCTCGCGGCTATCGTTGAATTGCAGGAGTGCAGCGCAGGGCTCCTCCATAATTTCACAAACGGCTGTGTTCTAGAAAACCAGCGATCACTAGCAAAAATTTCTTTTATTTACCATTATGGTTACTTAACCACCAACATTGATTCACTTACATATGATGCTGGGGGCACAATGCAACGCTGGTAAATTAGGCAATACAGGCTAAAGGTTTAATTGTAACTAGAACTTAGACAAAACAGAGGATCTCTTCATAAAAAAGCCACTGTTCTGCGAACTCTGTCACATGCATCAATCATCGGAGATTAGCCACGCCGACTCTCTCTATGGAGTGGTCTTGAAATATGCAACATCTATTTCATCTGGATTTCATGCGTTACTGAGTTGATATTTTGTTACCTAGTCTCCGTAGCAAGTTTATAAGGCGATTCTATTTCATATTTACGCCTGTGAAGTTCTTTTTTTTTTTTTTTTGACAAACGCTAGCAGATCGTATTAGCCTAGGGACACGAATTTCCTGCGTTTGGATTATAAGTGATGAAAGATGCGTTGCACGTGCTGAGATCCTGGTTGTACGAGAAATTTAGCATTTCAAATGCTGGTAACGAGATAGGCTTGTACGAGCCATGTACTAAGAAAATTTAATGTCACAATAAACGCTCTGGTAAACTGGAGAAGTCTTTCATCTTTTTGCAAAATTGTTTGAATGTCCTGATTTTAAGGCCACACCGATCATTTCTAGTAAGTACAGTTTAAAACGAGAAAAGGGATCGCTTACTTTGATCCGCCAACGCTTACGAAGTGGTCAAACTTTCTTGCACCTTTGCAGAGCCCAACGTCTTTCTGAATCCAACGAAGACGTCTGGGCTGCACGGCGTTAGAGCGTCATAAAAAAACCGACATACGCTGAGGAAGAGCCCATTGATAGCTAGGCCCCACCTTTGGACGCTTGCTGTCAATTGGAGATTTAGTTTTCGTCATGCAGTCTCCTGACCTAGAATAATAACCTATCTATAATTTGATATTTTGGTTCATAAGAATTACAAAGACACCACATTGCTGAAAATAAAGAAAAAAAATATAAAGACATCAAGTTCAACCTACCGTGTTCACTTGAATGCATCCGTCCACTCAGAATAAGACTCTCTAAAGATTAGAAGAATTTATACAGGTGTGCACGACAACGGTTGAATTCGAGAAGTTACCCCCTTGCACCCGCCAATTAAGGGCTTGACCACACTAGCTAAATAGGTCTTGCCGGATTAAGGAAATAAATTGTTATGGCTGAGACGGACAGAGATATCAAATCTTCTACAAAATCTAATATCAGCATTTAGCCTTGCCATTTGATCTGAAGTTTGACTCTGCTGAGGTGAGAAGGGTGGATTAGGATAATGAGCAATGACTGATAGGTAAAGCATCACACATCAAACGAGGAGGAGCGCTCTGCTTAGCAAAGGTAGGATATAAGGAGTGCTTGAGAAATGTAGTTACGTAGTTGCGCAAATGCACAAAAAAAATTCAAAAAGTAAATGAAAATCACATAACGGAACAAGGATAGGATCAACAAAGATATGAAAATTAAGCTAAGATTTACTACGCAAAGAAGAACGTAGAGTTGGTTTTAAAAAAAATCATACGTCTTCCCGAAAGCTATCAGGTGTCTGTCCAAACGGAAATCTAAAACAGCTGCGAAACTTCTGCAACTGCTCCATTCCATTTACATATAACTTACGCAATCTATCAGTCTCAATCCGAATTTTTTTTACATCGACGAATAGCTTTACCTCATAAGGCTGATCAAACGTAAGTGTAAAATCATGCTTAGTAGAAAACTTGCTACGGAAAAAAACGACAAGCATTTCAAAGGGCAGACCTAATATTGAAATGAGTAATTCTCAGCTAACAAAAAAAAAAAAAAAAACAGAACGTCGCGAAGCTTTCTGTCCGGCATTTCCGTACATTTTACGAAGAAGTTTTACTCCGTCAAAGGAGAGAGCATTTTCATGTGTCTACATGCGCATGAAATGCCGGACAAGATCTCAAATGCAATGCATGGCCTCAAATCGACGAATACGCTGCCTTTCTTGTAAAAACTAGAGTACTGGAAAGTGACGCAACTGTTCCATTCCATTCCTATATCGTATAAGACGATGTGAGTTAATAATCCCAAAGCTTAAAAGAATTCTTAAACGAACTAAGAGCTCGTTGACATGTCGTGTATGTAAGGAAATCGACTAGACTCACGTGTACTGTTGCTGGAAACCATCAAAGGCGCACTCCCTTTTTTTAAAACTTAGCTTCCGTTACTATGGAATAAATAATCAATAAAGAACGGCGTCTCTTCCTATTATTCTCGTGTTACATATTAGTAAGTGCCACCTCCAAGGGGCAACTTCTCAATTTTATTAAGCCCAACTAACTGCGGGAAAAGCTAGTATTGATGGTACGGATGTTTGAAGAACGCTGAAAGTTTTGCATCCGTTTCAAACTAGGGTGAACGGTGCTCCAAGTCAGCAGAACATTGCGCTGAAGCAGATTGTCGCCAGTAGAGAAATTAATCCGTAAGGCGAAAACCATAGGAAAATAAAATTGCGAAATTGCAAAGCAATTTCTGCATTACAAACCTTAGCCAAATCAGACAGCATAAACACCATGAAATATCTATTTGTTTATTTGCACTTAAAGGAACTGTTACCACCATGGACATCAACAATGCAAATAACTATAGCCGTATTGCAATAATGTCAAGCAACGTCTATGCTAAATATGCAAAGAAATTTTTTATGCTACAGAACCAGAGCGAACTCGCTGTGAATGTAAGCAAGAAACGCCAAATTCATAGATACACCAGAATAGATAGCATTGTGATGTGGTGTGTCTGGCGTTTACTCCCGCCCTCTTTTGTCCACTTTCATGTGGCTAAGCCTCCTCCCCGGTCTGGTAGCTCTCTTTTATTGCTGGTCCTAAAGTCTGGATTTAATACCCACGAGTATCAACATAAAAGCTTCAGCTGATACTCAGACAGGGATGGAACAGTTCACTTGTGTTGTTTGTTATAAACGCTAAGTACGATTCCATGACTCCAATTTTTGTTTCCTGCTTTAAGGGAACGCCAATACAGCACAGCCACACGGTTTGAGTGGAGAAAAATAATTTATTATAATTAGTCCGCCCTCTAGAGTTGGCATTGTTCCAGCAAGATCTGTGCTCCGATCATGACAGATGCTAGCAAGTTTTCGGGCAAGAGCTATATAATGCATATAAATCATGTCGATTTTCGCTGCGGATCTAGAAATCTATAACGTCTCAAGCACCGCATCTGCCAAGTAGTTTTTCACTAAAGTATGAGCAAATAAATTGATTTATAAGCATAATGGATGTAAAAAGGATAGATCAGCCATCTTGTCGATGACTAGACACATAAGATGCACATGCCCTTATCGAAGCGCTCACCACACGGGTGTCGTGCAACTTGTGAATTTCGAGCTTGTTTGTTTACAACCGGTTGCAAAAAAAAAACACGCTCTTAGCATGTTTCGATCGACATTCCTTGGTGCAACTAGGGACAGGTCGTATGTGTGCAACTGTAATGTTTTGCGAGTATTCGCATACTGACTGCGGTTTCCTCCCCTGATTCTGAATTTGCTCAACCAAATGGCTTTTGATGCCAGTTATAAAGCGCGCGTTCTTCACTGGTTTCCATTCACACTAACTCTGTGAACAAAATCGCGCACCAGAAAATCGCTCCATCGCACAGCCTTTTAAAGCTCGTATATGG
The DNA here is from genome assembly GCA_003687565.2 of Craspedacusta sowerbii. Lineage (NCBI taxonomy): Eukaryota > Metazoa > Cnidaria > Hydrozoa > Limnomedusae > Olindiidae > Craspedacusta > Craspedacusta sowerbii. Next base: position 1,549 of record QQSS02174789.1, on the reverse strand, counting down.
AAGTTTGAGATGGCAGCGAATAAGCTGCTTATTATCTGTGCAAACCAAATGATGGAATTGTTGGGTAGGACGGCGTAAACCCGACTTCATAGAGCTTGTTTATTTTAAGGCGCTTGAAATTAAGTCGACCATTACTTTGCTTATTTCAGCGTTTATATACTACATCACAGACTCCCTCTAAAGTTTTTTTTTTTTTGAGCTGAAATTACGGATATAATTGCCAAGGAAGTTAAACGCAATGCAATGTTTGTCAATTTTTGTAAGAAGAGAAATCTCGTCGTCTCACCGTCTTGATGCAGTCAACGCGCTTTGTGTAAGACTCCTTAGCAATATCAATCGAGTCCATGGAAATCCGTTAGTATATATCAAGGGAGCTGGGGCTTGCACATGTACATTTGTTAACCCTGTATAACCTCCTTCTATATTGATTGAAAATAGATAAATATCTTTACCGCAATGGCCAGTATCGTAATTTGGTATCGTAATTAACAAAATGACCTTTAATGAACTTCTAATAATATTCTATGCTATAGTACTAAGCTTGAAAGTTTATTGGCGATCAAAGTTATATAAATATAGTGCATGAAGTTTATGTACTTCTACTACATTTGTGCAATGCTCTTGCAAAGATTCTTTTTTGAAATGATTGTAACTTCCTAAAGGTGGACATAGCGCCAGCGACACAGAATGCACTCGTCTGCGTTCAGGGGAATTGATATCAAGTTAGCGAATCAGTAAAACCACAGCTTCAAGCTGAATCAGAGTTTCCTCTTTTTAATTTTAATGGGCAACACTATCTTGTTAAACCTCAAGCGTCCAGATTACAATTAATACTCATTTGATATATTACCAGAACATATTATGTTTTTACGCCGTCTGTCAAAAGTATTAATCATATAATCATTGGTGTACGTCCTAATAATGAGTCGTTTGGAAGTAATTCAACAAGTCAAAAATCCGTTCCAACTTCGCGCCATTAAAAAAAATGAAGCTTTCGTTAATGATTGCACGAAAAGTCACGAATGATGTTGATGCTGATAGCTGTCATAGTCACGTGGGTCACCCGCTTCTTCTTCTGCTAAGGTATGCAGGTTCAGACGTGCACGATCTTAACCCCTTGACAAATATGCAGCAGGCGAAGGAAAAATCAACAAGTAACCTCAGTTAAAGTCTCGTGATGTTGTTTGTCGTAGCTTCATTACGGGTCCAGCAGAGAGGCGGCATTTCACATACGCGTGATATCGTTTATGGCGAATACCGACTGCAAGTGCTAACCCAGCATGATGGTTCGATTATGGCTCTGCTGAGACTTCAATGCTGCCGGCTTTTCATATCTTTTTTCAGGATATGAAAAGCCGGCAGCAATGAAGTGTTGCCCAAAGTACGTACACAAATAAAATTCATGCTTCATTTGGATCGAGGAAGACAGATAGTCAAAACTAGGTGCAAGTTTGAATATAATTGGCTCAAGTAGTTGCAGCAGCAGCAGCAGCAGCAGCAGCAGCAGCAGCAGCAGCAGCAGCAGCAGCAGCAGCAGCAGCAGCAGCAG